>VDFB02377657.1:143071-379131 GCA_007258455.2 Sequoia sempervirens | reverse complement strand
TTGGGTGGTGCTGCCACAATAGTGGTTTACAATTTCTATGAGGAACTGATTTTTGTTGAAATCACATATTTTTAGAAAATATAATGATTTAAGCCTTGAAAAGTTCCATTTAAAGATTCCAATTGAATAGGGTTTTATCAAACCACCTTAGATCAAACCCCCTTAGATAGAACCCTGCTAGTTTTAAACCATACCTATAATGGAGTCTCCTTTACACCTATCAAAATGTCATAAAAAATCACTTTGATTTACCTTTGGGGATCAAATGAATTTATTTAGAATTTATTTTTTGTAAGCATGTAGTCCTTATTATAAGCTTCCAAAAAAGTATAATTTTAATTAAATTTAATATGATTATTAAATTTATTTTTTATTTCTTGTGAATGTAGGCTTTTCACTGAAATTCAAGCTCTCTATTCTAGACATGTAGAAAAATAGCATATTATCAAAATAAAATCCTTATATTATCAAGCTCTCTATTCTACCAGATATTAAAGTCCTTGATCCAACAAAAAAAATAAAATTGAATTTCGATACATACAAAAAAAGTTACGCGTTATACGATCACGCTATGTCTAAATTGTAATTGGTATGACTTTGAAAGTTGATTAAAGAAAAAATATTCAATAAAAAACTATCTAACCAAGTGGAAGCACTAGATATCAGAGTTACAAATCTAAATTCGAAAGAATTAGAATTTTATCCTTAATGGAAAAAAAAGTTATGCTTTATACGGTGAACGTCAATTTTTAAAAATGTTGTTTTTTGAAGAAAATTAGTTTTTGAGCGAGATGGAAAAAGAAGTGAAATATGATTCCAATTTTTTTGAAAAAAATATATTTAGAATCTATAGAAAAAATGTCACGAAACTCTAGTTTGCATCATCTTCAAATTCCTCACAGTTTAGTCGCTATAGGTGCCCGAAAGTGAAGATTTAGTTAAAAAAAATTATTTCAGTGTCCAGTTTGGCCAAAAATTGTAAACCACTATTGTGGGATCACCCCATAGGAAATCTAGGCATTGAAGAATTTGTAATTGTTTGATGTAATGGAGTAAAAAATTAGTCTACAAAATAACTGTAGTTCCTTCGAGAATCATGCATCATTATCTTAGTGGTCCATTCATATACTGGAGCCATTTTTTTTTCCTCATCATTACTATAGGGTTGAATCTGAAGCTTGTTGGTCTGAAGCATTCCTCTAAATTTGAATAGAAAACGATAGCACAAGTAGGTTGTGAACCTAAATGTCTTGGTGGAACCTCCTTTAATCATTAAAAAATATTTATGCATGGATTCTACAATGTTCTCAATAAAATTATATTTGACATGTGGAACACCATGAATGATATTATATACCATTTCAAGGAGGCTTGCACCCACTTCCAAATTGCTATCCACTCTGAGGCAAAATGCTAGCATGGAAATAGTATCTTGAACCTATGGTTTAAAAATATTCAAATCATAAGGAGACTTATGATCACCTTTCAATTTGTTTCTATCCTAAACTATTT
The DNA here is from genome assembly GCA_007258455.2 of Sequoia sempervirens. Classification (NCBI taxonomy): domain Eukaryota; kingdom Viridiplantae; phylum Streptophyta; class Pinopsida; order Cupressales; family Cupressaceae; genus Sequoia; species Sequoia sempervirens. The sequence goes on along the minus strand of VDFB02377657.1, from coordinate 377,619 downwards.
TATTTAAGAATGATTTTTTCTCCATTTCATACACTGCTTCATAATCACTAGCAAGATTTTGTAGGTCAATGTGGACATTTCCAAATTCTTCAGTTGTAAACCCTAACACTTTTCCAAGTTCTTCTGCATTAATGGATAAAAATTCTTCTTTGCTATCTTTATTAACAATTTCTCTTTTGTTATCATCATAACTTTGGGCACATACCATGATAAATTTTGGGCAAGGGAAAACCTCATGTAACATCATGCACCCTAATCCAGTTACCCACGATGCATTGATACTATTAACTTTCATTTGATTTGTAGCCTTATTTTGAGATGAAAATCTAAGTTCTGAGGTACACCTACCATAGGTTTCAGGATCATAAACATCATGGCATTCATCAGTGAAACCTGGGGTTTTAAGAAATTTTGCATAATGTATTTTTTATCTGACATTGATCTAGTGGTACTGGTGGTAGACATGCTTATACAATGTGAAATTGTGAATTCCCTATTAGTCCTCCTTAATTTTTCTTAATTCTTAAGTTCCCTAGTTCCCTAAACCTAAACTTCAAAGTTTGACAAAATAAGATTTTAAGAAATGTCAAACGATGAAACGTAGCTACATGAATTCTTTCACTTACCTAGATTTTAATCCTTAAAAAGATTAATGCTGACAGTCATGGAAACTGGGTTACTAGAATGGCTTTGTTGGAAGTGGAATTGTGGAACCCAGAACAGGGTGGTGCACTACAATGAGCAAATTGAAGACTGAAATCTCCTTGTGTGCTGACACTCTCACTTAAAAATAAAATTACTTAGTAGTGGAAAGTGTTTTTTTTTTAACATTAAAGTGAATGAAACGTCTCATTGTCTATGTGTTGCTTCTAGACTATACAATTAGTACATGGCTGACAACATTTAAAACAAGCCATTTAGTCCTACATTGACAACAAATTCTAAACTATTGATCTTTGTAAATTTAATAGTTATAGGGTGATTTCGAAGGTTTAAGTTCGCAAGCCTAGCACTCTATGCATTTTGTTTTGGAATGCAACTACAACCATGCATCAAATGTTCATCAAACGATTGACTAATTTATGATATAAATAATAAACATGTGTTTTAAAGTTTTTTAAAACTTTAATGCGCTAGGATTGACATCAAGGCCAAGGGGCTGGTAACTTAATGTTGCAAAGGACTTAATAAAATGAATAATGATACCGAGAACTAAGGGAGAAAGTCAACAACAAATTAGAAATCAATAACATTTCGATAAACCCTAAAAAAAGTGACAACTCTCAGTGTATAATGTTTTTTTGTAAACCTTAACAAGATAATACTTAATTTATTAAAGGAAAAAAAATGATTTGAATAGATTCATAGACACTGAACTCATAAAATAATTCTTTACCATAAATGAATAATGAAGAATAACACAACCATTTATTTTATTACAACTGAATTACAATGTCACATTATTACATATCTTTTTAAAGATGAGTGGAGCATGCAAGTGCCAAGCTCCCGTTTGGTATAAAAAACATATGTTACCTTACGTTGTACAAATACAAATGTAAGTGTCAAGCTTTTGTTGGACCGCTGGTGACAACATAATACAAATGTCTCTTTGAAAATAAATGCATGGGACTTGCTGGGTCAACCATGCACTCTAAAAATAAATGCATGGGACTTTCCTGGTAGGCCATGAGCACCAAAAATAAATGCATGGTGCTTTCCTAGAGAACCATGCTGGGGAAAGTAGAGTTGCGAGATACAAAATGTACTTATCCCCTTTGAGAACCAGAATCATGCAGAAGATGAGGGGTAGTAAAATTGCTCCCATCTTCTCCTCACAACCTCCATGCACTGGGATGGAACTTATCTCCATCAGAGCTCCTCATCCTGGTTCAAAACCTATCTGAGAAGTTAGGTCAACCAAATCAACTTCTTTCCAATTCCACCCATTCTGAACTTAAAGGAAATTGGTCTTTTGTACTCTGTAACTACATAATTGGAGGTAAGAGAATTTAGAGTATCCCCAATAATACTGTAGACACTCGAAATATCTTAATTGATATCATGCACTCAATCCTGATTGACTAACACCGATTCTTCCTTAATCATTTCTAATCATTTAATTGAATAATCTTTATTTAATCGAATTCATTAAATTTCCTCCTTAATCAAATAATACACTTTATCAAATTATTTCATCAAATACCTCCTTTCATTAAATAAATCAACTTTATTCAATTAAATCCTAATGTTCTCCTTTGATTAAATAAATCATCTTTATTTAATTAAATACTAATGTTCTTCATTTAATTGAATAAATCAAATTTATTTAATTAAATTACTAATCTTCCAATATCCTCTCATTTGATTCAAATAAATTCAAGTATTTAAATTAAATGCCACCATCAAACTAATTTTCATCTAAGTTAGTTAATCATTAATTAACTCCTAACACTAATCCTCCATTCCTCTAACTTTTGCAAGTTGCACATGTAAATCAATTTATTTGATTTATTAATTATCCTCTTTTCATTCAAATATGGCATATGTTTGGAATATTCCAATTATTTGAATTCTCCCTCCCAAAGGACTTTTTTCCTCCAACTTGGCATTAAAAGCTCTTACATATCCTCTCCTTCAGCCAACTTGGCATTAATTCAGATTCTTACATCCCCTCTTGCACAAGTCATGTCTTCAAATTTAAATTTCACCTACATGCATTTAACATGCACATTGTTCAAAATGTACTCCACCTCTCCATTAGCATGTTGACAAGTGGCACAATTCCATTGGTCCTTTTTTAATCCCACATTCATCCTATTCTTCATTCTTAATACCTTCTCCATTATAAATAAAGGCCTTCTCTATTGATTTGGGATCCACAAGTTGACACCATTTTCATGCAAGGTTGTTTTCCACAATCTTAGGAATTTTGAATACATTATAGTCATTTGAGTTCAAAGCATCCATGATTTCATCCACATTTTCATCCAAGTTAGCATAGAATTTCATCATCCATAGCTAGGTTATTGGAATTTTGCATCAAGGATCACACATCTATTATCAAGCTTATCAAGGAATTGGGAAAGGGCTTCTTTCCACATGAAAGAAGGACCAATTCCCCCATGGGATGCTAGTTTGAGCATTAGAATAGGGTTTCATTAGTATTTTATTTGATTTCTTTGCTTTGATTTCACGTTCTTTTGTTTGAATGAATTTCATGCAGAATTCTTGTTTACACTTGTTTATGGACTAATGTTTGATTGTTTGTTCATGTTTGAGCAGGTCTAAACAAAGCATTCACATTTTAGCTGACCCATAGAAGTGAATGCCGTGGAGGGGAGCCAGTGTGGTCAAACTTCTAATCATCCGCTCTGAATAGGCGCAGTTGGATTTATCCAAGTGGGAATTCAACAAATATTTTTTTTCCATCCTAGGGTTGTGCAATTTTTGAGTAAGTTAAACACATTGCTTGGAACCAAAAACTTGAAAAACAAACATTCAACAAATCATTAGAATTTCAAACCCTTTAGAAGAGGAAAATACTTTTGAAAAATCCAAGTATTACTGCTTGTCCCTAGGGATTTATCCTTAGAGGCTTCTAAGTATTTGGGCTTATATCTAAATTTTCTATCTCTAAAGTCAACATTTGGGAACTATTGCCTTGATTCTCTTGATTTCCACATAATGGACCTTGTGGGATGAAAAAAAATTGAGACATATACATTCAATTTGAAAAGCTAAGCAAGAAAGTGTGGATGTGGTAAAAGCAAGTCATTAATCAAGATTAAGTTAAATTGAACCCCACACATGTGCTTGTTATCTTTTGTCTTATGGTCTTCCAAGCAAAACATTGGTCTTTTGGTTTGAACCACTCTTATGGAAAAGCATGTTCTTCACTATCTTGGTCTTGTAATCAAAGTCCCTCTTAGGTTCATCTACGATCACAACCAAACACTTCATCCATCCCAAAAATTTATCATTTCCATCCCACAAACAACTTTAGAGCTTTGGAAACATCATTCTAGACTTGGTTACATCCTTAAACCAAATCAAAATCGTTTGTTTAGTTAGGTGTGTGTGGATGAATCCTTCCTCACACACTTAGTTAAATTATCACCCTTTTGAATGAGTTCATCCTAAGATAACATCTAACATCTTGGTATTCACAAGTTCATTGTCCAGTCAAAACAATCAAAATCAAATCCTAAAGTCTAGCATTGATCCAAAGTTCCTAAAAGTTTAACACCCATATCATTCACCCCTTTCATCCTTCATCTCATCATTGGTCCTAAATCCCTTAGAGGTCAACAAGGTCAAAACACAAGAAGAACATGGAATATAAACTTGCTCCATACATCATGAGTGATCTAAGTCAACCAAACTATCAAAACCTTACAAAACCAATGGATTATCAAAACTGACATTTATACAATCCATACATGACATCATTATCTCCTACAAACTTCAATGATACAAAAAATGTGAGTATGCCCAATCTAAATTTTGGAACACCTTTCCTATGGTAGATTTAAATCAAAGTCCAAACCTACAAATCTATCAACCAAATAGTCAATGCACGAGTCTTCAACAAAACAACATTATCCCACCAAGTCCATACTTGCCAAATGTGAATATACCAAGTACAAGTTTACCAAACATGAACATTTCAAATCTACACTTGGTAAACTTTGGGATAGATATGTTTGCAAATCATAAAATTTTTGTTCAAAGTCCAAACAATATGTTAACAACTCCATGTATTGATCCAAGTCAAGGTAACACCATGCAAAATAAAAGTTACCTAAATCAAGGCAATGCAATGTCCAACCATAAAAATGTTCAATTTCAACCTATAATGCCAAATCTAAACATCATCCCAAATCAAAACATTGTCCAAAATCAATTTTTCCATGTTCCCATGCAAACACCACAAGTATGCATTCCAAATCTGCTTGAACAAAAACCAAATCAACTATATCAAGGGTGTCAATATCAAATTTTGCGAGATCAAATTGCTACACTTACCAAAATAGTTGATTTATTGCACCAAGAGACATCTCCACCCCAAAATAAATACACTTTCATTGGTTAAACCATGTCATCAAAGTATTGAGTTGTGTCCACAACCACATCAAGAACAATATCTCCAATGTCAAGAGGTTGGATATCAAGATCAACAATATCAACAAACCCAATCACCACATCTCAAAGATCAATCACCACATCTCCAAGATCAATCACAACAAGAATTGCCTCAACAAGCAAAAATCTCACAAGAGCACAAATGTGAATACACTCCTTTTGGAGATCGAATTGAATTAGTGCTAAGAAAGATACTAAGAAGGATACTCGATGCAAAACTCATCACTCTTCCAAAAGTATGTGCTTTCAACTTTTTCCTAAACTTCCCTTGGAATAGGGGTGGATCTTATTGTATCATAGAGAAAATATTCATCAAACATCAAATTGTATTCAACTCAAAAATCTCATCCAAGACCTTATTGATCAAAAAATAATAATTGTTGAGGACACTGATCAAGATTCAACCACTAGTGATAGTAGTGACAATCTCTCCACCACAATTGTTGAAAACAGTGATCAAGATCTATCCATAAATGAGCACCTTGAACATTTTTCTACCTTATCCAATGATCAAATCAACATACATCAAGAGTCACTTTTCAATCATGATCAAAATCCATCGAAAATGCCCAACAATGACCCAATTCAAGAAATGTTAACATCATTTGATCCTATGGTTGAAAACATTGACAATCTCTCCACCATAATTTTTGAAAACAATGATCAAGATCTATCCATCAATGAGCACCTTGAAGATGTTTCTACCTCTCCGATGACCAACTCAAGATACATCAAGATTCACCTTTTAGTCATGATATTAACCCCTCAACAATATTCAACAATGATCTATTTCAAGGAGTGTTAGAATTATTTGATCCTATTGACATAATCCACAATCCATCGATCAATGATCATGTTGAAAATGTCTCTACATCACCTAATGAGTTAGAGGACATATCTCAAGAATTTATTCCAAAGCATGATAAACATCTTTCACCAAAGTATAGCAATGGTCCTTTCCATGACATATTGACATCCTTCAACCTCATGGTTACAAATACTAAAAGGATCCTCAACTCAACATTTGATCCAAGTTCACTTAAAGATCAAGAGGATATTGAGCCACTTCCCATTCCTAATGAAGATATCCAATAACCCTTTTTAAGAAATCCATCCTTTGAAACTGACCCATGTCAAGAACTTGATCCAAAGCATGTCAAAAGCAATTCCAAAATTAATAAAGAGATCAAAGATTTGTATCTCCAAGATACTACAATGATCTAATGGACACTCTCATATCTATACAAGATGTCACAAATAATGATGATAATCATATACCACATATTCCTCCATCTACCCATGAGATGCTTACTCCTAATGGATATGTAGATGATCTTCATTCAAAACAAGAGTCTCATACTCTTGATATAATTACCAAGGAACAAGAGTCTCCTACTCTTAACATTTATACACATGATCAAGATATAGAAAAATCTAGAAAGATATAAAAAATGGGTCATGAAGAAGGCTTCTACAGAAGTTGTGAATCAAAAACATCCTATGAAGGCATATCAAAAATGAATCATGAGGGAGACTTTTACGTGGAAAATGAATCATCAAAACCTCTTGAAGAAGCATTAAAATATGATATTTCACAAGATCAAGCCAAAGATATCAATTAGGAAGTTATCACACTTCTGGAGGATCCTATCACTTATAAACTTGGATCACTTACCTTTTTTAGGTTAAGCTATCTTATCAATGAAGAAGCTATCACCTTTGAAGATCCACAATATAGAAAAGAAGGATTGGCACCTTGTTTCCAAGGTAAATCATATCCTATTGCAAATAAAATGTTTCAACAGATGAATTATCAAGGTAGAGGATTAGGCCTACATAAACAAGGTATCTTAGAACCAATGCATATTATTGGAAATCCTAAGCAATAAGGTCTTGGTTATTCAACAACTAAGGGATCTAAACATATTAGTGATACCTCTATAATATTGGAGGAAATTTTATCTAGTGCAAGCATCAACATAGGGAGCATGAAGAATCCTTATGATGAAACCAATGCCAATACTACAACCAACCACGTCATGAATCTTCATCAACCCATCACCCCATCCATGAATTGGAACCAACATCAAGAGAAATATATGAATCAAAGGAAGAAGAATGTTATCAAAACAAAAGAAGTTGTAAAGCATGAAGGACAAATCAAATACACATGGATACTAAAGAATACAAAGAAAGATTATCTCTATCAAAATCCATCAGTCAAAGAAACTATGGGGAAAAATAAAAAAGAGAAAAGTATCCATCAACGATGTCCACAAATACAAAAGCAAGCTTCCCAAGTGACATACAAAGTATATCAAGCAGTTGATCCTAATTCCATTCACACTTTCGTATCCAACCATATTGCTCATCTTCCCAAGTTTGGAGAGTCAAAGGTTCCAAACTATCTTGACCAATCCATCTTTTATTCCTAAACATACAACACCTTCCACACCTCCATGTGTGATATCCAATTCTCACATTGACCATATATTGGTGGCAACCCTTCATCATAATGATTTAGAAGGCACTCTATTGCGATGTGCACACAAAGACAAAGTTAACTCCGGTATCAACAAAGAAGATCAAGAATCTCAAAAGTTGTATTCAAGTGCACGTATCTTGACAAAGAAACTTTTTCAAGCAGGATATTGATGGAACATTATGATAGAAGCATCTACATCAACACCACCAGGTGGTTTAACATGAGCTTAAAATATTTCAAAAATATAAAAAAAGAATCAAAAAGATAAAAAAATCTTGAAAATAATAAAGATAAAGTTCGTTCTCCAGTGAAAACCACTACAGTGGCACTTTGGGCAGATACCATGATGGAAACCTAGAAAACAGGCATTATGTGTAGAATCGAGCATCTACGTGTGCCAGTTTAGGTGGAAGCATCTCATCCCATCCATGATAAATCTAGCATTCCATCCATCTCATCCATAGTAAATTAATTCATCCATAAACCATTTATCCAATCCATTTTCATCCATCTACATCCATCTTCCAAATTATCTTGATCTTGATAAAATTTCAGTGTACTGTCATGTCCTCACAATGTTAACACATTGAAATACATCGAAATAGAAATAAATAACAAGATACATATTAGAAACCTAATACTATTATATTTTAGTATTAAAATGTGAAGTACTAAAATACAAATAGCTAAATATCAAAAATATAAATATAAAGAATAACAACCTAAATATTATAATTATAATTATCATAGGTAACATTATAATTATAATACAATTATAAATCAGATCAATTTGATATTGTTAACTAAAATCATTATAATAATAAAATAATATCCACAAGAAATAAATCTGAATATGACTACACTTTAATAAACAAGCAATAATCACAAAAAGGTATTGGTACCTAATAATAATACTTCAGCCAACAATTAGAAGCCAAAATTAAAAGAGCAAGGATGGTAATGATAATTACTAAAGAACACATCCCTTACAATCGAATGGTTGCAACTATTGACAAGTCAAAGTATATAAAAAAAGTCATTTAAAACAGATAGGCATCGATGAAGAGAGAATAGCATTCAAAAATTAAATAATGAATTGCATCTAGGAAGGCAACGAAATGGGATATAATCAGATATAAGGGAGGATACACATGTAGATTTAAAAGGCATCGAATGAAAGAAAGGAGCCTACGAATATATTCAGCCTAATAAGAGATTTTATGTGAAAATCTGATGACAAGGAATAAGCAGCAATAGAGTAAGTTCATTATAATCATTTTATGCTGGTATATGTTTGATATTTATGTTTGTTATTTTTTTGTGGTAGACTAAGGCCTGAAATTATATTTATATATATATATTTTATGATCAAAATTAATTATTTTGTAGTATATTTATTATGGCTATTATCTGCAAATATAAATATACACATATTTTGTTATTTATATTTGTTACTCTCTTAATAAGTCTCATGGTAATTATTTAATGCAATTGTGTATTTTGCTATTATATATATGTATATAAAATAAATACATATAAATATAGATGATATGCATTTTCATGCAAAGGTAAGTATTGCCAATCAATTAGGGATAATTATATATTAAATCTTTATATATATATAGATGATATTATATATATTGTGTATTTTGCTATTATATATATGTATATAAAATAAATATATATAAATATAGATGATATGTATTTTCATGCAAAGGTAAGTATTGCCAATCAATTAGGGATAATTATATATTAAATCTTTATATATATATATATATATATATATATATATATATATATATATATATATATATATACACGATTATGTAATAATGATGCTTGTAGCAATTATTGTATATCGTAAGCTATTATGATTGTACTACTCCGTGAATAGACTTTGACCAAAATCTCTTTCGTAACGCTCGATGAGGATAGGGAGTGTGTGGAAGGGAAAGGTAGGTAAATCCATCCAATGTTGGACGAAGCCCAAGACGGGTAACCAACCTTCTGGGTGTCCAACTCGATGTGGTGCACGCGCCCTTGTCACAGTAAATCTACCATTCCACGAGGTTAGGAAGAGGAATGAGGCAAGGATCTATTATAGTCATGAGTACTAATGAGTCATACCAAATTATGACAGTTTATGCACTAGATGACCATCCTTGCTCTTTTAATCGTGGCTTCTAATTGCTGATTGAAGTATTATTATTAGGTACCGATACACCTTTTTGTGATTATTGCTTGTTTATTAAAGTGTAGTCATATTCAGATTTATTTCTTGTGGATATTATTTTATTATTATAATGATTTTAGTTAACAATATCAATTTGATCTGATTTATAACTGTATTATAATTATAATATTTAGGTTGCCATTATTTATATTTATATTTTTGATATTTAGTTATTTGTATTTCAATACTTCACATTTTAATACTAAAATATAATAGTATTAGGTTGCTAATATGTATCTTGTTATTTATTTGTATTTTGATGTATTTCAATGTGTTACCATTGTGGGGACATGACATGTACACTTTACACTTGCTTATGGTAAACACCTTGACATGGGTCATTTTCATTGATCCTATCCTACCCAATGTTATATAAGCCATGAAGCACTATCCAAATGTGAATCCTCTATTCAAACACCCTATCTTATCACAAGATAATCCATATCCCTCCATCCATACATCTATCCAAGCATCCACCCATGGTATTCCATACATTGCTAAACACTGGGGCAAGTATTTGCATCTTGCTTCAGGAATAAATCTTGATCTATATCTTCCAACTTATGTGGTGATCCGAACATTGGAAAACATGAAATCAAATTGGTGAAAGCTTTGTGAGCAAAATCCAAATCACTGGCCCATGGCATATTTTGATGAGAAAATGTTCCTTATCAAGCTTTATATTTCATCGAACATTAATCCAAATAATCAATATTAGTTGCATCTAATGTGTGTTTCAAACATCACATTAAATAATTCAAACAAATTTTGTTCCAAATCAAGCTTCAAAATCTTGATCAATCAAATCCAATCAATACATCATCATCTTGGGACATCCTTTCCACTCCTTGTGTTGCTTAACACTATCCTTGCATTGTTGTGTATCCTCAACAATGTTATATCATCAATCTTGATCAATCAAATCCAATTAATCCCTCATCATCTTGGGATATCCTTCCCAATCCTTGTGTTGCTTAACACTATCCTTGCATTGTTGTGTATCCTCAACAATGTTATCATCATCAATAAACCAATCTGATCAATCAACCCTAGCTTGGTTTTCAACAAAATCCCAAATAGATAATTGATATCATCACACATATCCATATCCAAATTGTCAAAATCATGTGAAAATCCAAAAACATCCAAAACATATCAAAAAATCTAAAAACAAGTCGAAAATAGAAACATGTCAAAAATATGTTATCCAAACTACGTTGTCTCTAAGCTTAAATGTAGGAAAGACTAATATTTGATTAGCCCTCGAGACACAAAACCCAAAAACATTCATAAAATCTCAGAAAATACTAAAAACATTGGAAAATTTGAAAATCAAAACATTTTTAAAACATCTTGAAAAATACCAAAAACAACCTCAAAACATTTCAAAAACATCAAAAACATCCAAATATTTGAAAAAACCCATCCGTCCCATCTCGCTTTCACTTGCAATAAACATCCACTCATAATAAATTATCGTCATCCTCAACCTTTGGTGAAACAATCGGAAAAAAGTCTAGCAATTTAAAAACTCAAGCGTCAAGTTCTCAAGTCTAGGCCAGTAGGTAAACAAGTTGGTCAACTATTGGTACTAATATCCCATCATCTAGTCAATCCCAAATCATTTGATAACATTATGTCCTAGGATGCATCCTTCCTACAATGGACATTAACATCAAGCATCATCGTAGTTTAGTCTTGGCTAGAGGTATGAAGCACATTAGCTTGTTTGTTTACTTAATCTTTTTCTTGTTGATTTATCTTATTGCGCTCATTCCAATGACCTCTCTGTTGGTGCTCCAAATCAAACCAGACCAATTGAATCCTATAGACTAGCCACTTTTGAATGATTAGATTCAATGGGGGATTTGGCCAACCAACAAGATTTAGTAATGAGATCTTCTGCACTTTTGGCTTTGCAGGACCAAGGTGGGTCAACCTATACAATGCCTAAAAAATTAATTCACTCATACATATTGTCATTGATTTTTATAGAAGATAAATCCCAATGTAAAGACACCAAAGAAAGCATTAATAACCTCAAATTTGGCTAAGTTCTTGGTATATTAATACTAACTCAGTAATTGGGAGGCAGGACTCAACACTAAACAACAAAGATTTTAAAATGATTTTGAATTTATAAAATATTTCTGAGATATATAAAACTGAATAATAGATCAGTGCCAATTGTGGGCCATGGAGTCAAACACATAAAATTAATTTATCAACAAACAAACTTCAACCAGTGGATCTAAATTGTTAATGCCTTGCATCAACTGTTAATGTCTTACACTAACAATCCCACTCCTATTATTAATCAAATTCTGCTTATCAAATCCAACCTCCACACTTCAATCACAATCACCTATTCAAAGTATTTAACCATTTCATTGAAATAGACCCATAAACAAATAAAATAATCTCATGAAATTGAGATTCCAAACTCAAGGATACTTGGTATTATTGAATTTAAATGACTGAAAATATATAGATCTAGAGACGAATTGAAGATATTCATGAATGTGCAAACACTTTGAAGACATTCACGAGTTCCCTGTACAAACTAGTTGATATTTTCTCATAATATCTAAATTTATAGCTTATAGACTCAAAATATGACTCAAACTTAGGAATTTCTATTTTCCTAGCCCCATACAAAACCTCAGAACTCCTTTACCATATTAGAAGAGAAGAGAATAAAAAGAAGAAAAGAAGGCTCTAGAAGAAAGATTTGTAGATGACAGCTGGAAACTCCCCTCCAATTGATCAACAAAAAGAATCTCTCCTCTCTCTGCAACAAACTTTGCCTCCAAATCTTCCTTTGCCTTAAGTTGTTCAACAACAGAAAACTTTGCCATGTGAAGAAATTTACCATTTTACTCCGCTGTGTCAGAATATTTTTCCTGTGAACAACATCTCATTTTTGTTCTTCTCATCAAACGAGAACAGCACATTATTCCCAACAAATGTAATATTTGGCCCCAAAGTGAATATTAAATTCACTTTTCCTTGCATATTCACTTGACACTACATTACATTTGCTTGAAAGCTTCGTTCCTTTTGTGCATTCCTTGTAGTGCTAGCATGGCACTTCACAAGATCACATTTAGATGGGGCTCCAACTCAAACAGTCTGCATGCCTTGTCTTTCCTATGCACTTTGAGGGAGCTCCATTCCATGCGTGCTTGAAAGTCTCTTAAGACTTTTCAAAACATTCATTTTGCACATATTTTGCATTTGTTTCCATGCTTTGAAGGGTGTCCCTATGTCCCACTCATTGCATTGCTTGAATTCTTCCTGCTGCGTAGAGTTTCTAGCATATGTTTGAAATTTTTTAGCTTTTCAACAAATTCATTGCGACATCTGCAGGCTGGCATTCCTTCATTGAAGCCCTCCCTCTTTAATGTGTAGTTGCTATTATTCTTTCCATTCATTTATTTGGTGTTTGTTTAAGAATTTATGAGGATTCTTAAACATTTTCATTATGTGAATGCTTTGGCGCATACCCCATGGCGTTGGCTCCTCAATGAGTGAATAGGCTATCTTCAATTCATTTTTATTGAAACCTCCTTTGACATGTAACATTCTTATTCTCTGTGATATCAAATGTTCCCCTCAATTATTTAATTGCACTTTAGAATGCCAATATCCTTAGTGCGAGCAAGAAAAGTGGGGTTAGCATTTATGGGGTGCGGCTTTAAAGGTTCCCAATGCATTTGCTCGAAAAGCCTCTAAAGTCTTTTCAATTCTCAGCAAGCTCAAGCCTTCTAGCAAGATTAAATAGTGTTGCGACTTTATCCCATAGTAACTCAAAAGAACACTATTTATTTCAACTTGTGCCTCGGGACATTAATGCTTTCTGGAGTTATTCAGCCAATCAGGTTACTTGCCTTGTACATACCTCCACAATCTACTAACACATTTAACAAAGTATTCACAACCATAACGATTAATCCTCCATCCCACATGCTTTGACAAATGTGCATAGCAACAAAAGCAATCATACCAGTGCTTTGCAATTCATTCTACTACCAGATGTAAGCATATTACTTTCTGAATTATCAAAAATGAAGTGCTATCCTCATTTGCAACATTGCAACATTTATGGTGTCATAACAGTGCAAAGCATGTTGGGCCCCAAGTGGTCCAACTATTTTTTTTTTCGTTTTTGAACAAATTTTTCTTCTAAATTGATCTAAGACAACTTTTGAGTGTTTTTGGAGTGAAAACACAAATTGGGTTTTCATTAAAACTTACCTTTCAAGCATTTTGGAGAATGGTGAAAACTAGCCAAGTTGGCTCTGGAATCAACTTTTAAAATTGGTCAAACGACCTCTTGAAGTCATGAAAACTTGCAGACATGTAGACATTGGGTCCATGAATGGAGTGAAACAAATTGCTTGGAAAAAGGAGTCATGAGGTGAAATATATTCGCTGGCAAAGTTGCTCAGTTAAACTTTCTGCAACAATCAACTATTCAAAACCAATTCAAACTCAAGAGATCACCTTGTTGCAAACATATCAAATCAATTCCTGGTGAGCTACCACTGGACATAGTAGCTCATTTTGGTGCAATGAAAACGTGTGTAAGAGGAATTTTCTTGACTCATCTCCCATCAAAAGATACTGACGGTCAAAGTTGACCTCTCAGAAAGGTTTCTGGAAATGCAAGTGCAAAATTGAAGAAATTGCATTTGGTTTTGGCTTGTGAAAAATAGCAAATCAAATCATGAAGTTCTGAAACCTGATATGGGAGTTCATTTTTATATGGAGAATGTATAGCAATAATCATTTTGACATGAAAGTCATCTGGTTGCAAAATGCAAGCTCGAACGGGAGGCTCCTTTGCAGAAATGAAAGTTTGCAAACAATAGAAAAGTGACAAAACCCTCTAGCTTCACTTTTCAAAACCCTGACAAAACTCATCGTGGGAAGCTAAAAATTGACATGCCTACTCACATAGGACATATGAGTGAGCTTGGAAATGGGTTTTGCACAAAAATCATCTGGCTTCAAAATATGAACCTCCAAAGTAGGTCATTCAGGAAAATTCATCAGGTGCACTTCTGAAAGTGTAGAGGCAATATTTTGAAATGGGCACTTCAAATTTGCAAAACTTGAGAGTTCCAACACTCTCGATGATGTCTAATCAAAATGATTTAGAGAGAAAGGAATGGGGCATTGATCATTATCTTTTGTCTGCAATGCTTGTTGGATATTCTTGTAATATAAATTTGGTCATGCGTGTTTTGTTTGGTTTGTAGAGAGGGTGTTTTAGGTGTCTTGTTGACCACATAAGAAGGCTTTCCCTTTCTATGTTTTGGTCTGAGATGTTTAAAATATCTAAACTGCATTCTATATAGGGTTTCGCATGCCATGGTGTGAAAAATGATACTCCTATCTATTTGTCGAGTCAAAGTCCATCTCACTAGGTACAATGCCATCCTGGTTCTTTATACCTTGATGCATCGTATCTATGTGTGTTATCAAACATAAGGTAAGTAATCCCTTTTAAAATCCGAATCTCTGATAAGCAATACACCATCAATCTCAAATCATTATTTCTAATAAAGTCTCGACAGATCATGGACTTGTTGGATCCTCTTGTCATCATCTCATTTCTTCTTTCTTCTCTCTGTGCTAACATGGTACCATGACAATCAACCAAACATCACCAATGCATCCATCCTGCATCCACAAACCGTCAGCCTACCGTATATCATTCATATCATACATAATAGGAAACACTAATAATTTCACATGCATTACATCATCATTTCAGTTGTTTAGGATAATATAGATTGGTTATTCTAAGCATCTTAAAACCATCCTAGCTCCGTGATCATCATTGCTAACTATCCATACGCCCATCTTGAACTTCTTTGTCGGAGATCACCCTCAAATCCAACTTTTCGGCCAAGATCTCTCGAGGGGAAAATTAGTATACCATTTCCTCTTTGGCATTTCTGTACCAGGGAAATTTTGAATCAATCTCGCATAAGGTTAAGTACGCTGAACCAATGCAAATATGTACATTGCTTCAAAGAGGGAAAATGTAGACACTCGAAATATCCTGATTGATATCATGCACTCAATCCTGATTGACTAACACCGATTCTTCCTTAATCATTTCTAATCATTTAATTGAATAATTTTTATTTAATTGAATTCATTAAATTTCCTCCTTAATCAGATAATACACTTTATCATATGATTTCATCAAATTCCTCCTTTGATTAAATAAATCAACTTTATTTAATTAAATCTTAATGTTCTCCTTTGATTAAATAAATCTACTTTATTTAATTAAATCCTAATGTTCTTCATTTAATTGAATAAATCAAATTTATTTAATTAAATTACCAATCTTCCAATATCCTCTCATTTGATTTAAGTAAATTCAAGTATTTAAATTAAATGTCACCATCAAACTAATTTTCATCTAAGTTAATTAATCATTAATTAACTCCTAACACTAATCCTCCATTCCTCTAGCTTTTGCAAGTTGCACATGTAAATCAATTTATTTGATTTATTAATTATCCTCTTTTCATTCAAATATGACATATTCTTGGAATATTCCACTTATTTGAATTCTCCCTCCCAAAGGACTTTTGTTCTCCAACTTGGCATTAAAAGCTCTTACATGTCTTCTCCTTGAACCAACTTGGCATTAATTCCTCTTACATCACCTCTTATACAAGTCATGTCTTCAAATTCAAATTTCACCTACATGCATTTAAAATGCACATTATTGAAAATGTGTTCCACCTCTCCTTCATTAGCATGTTGAAAAGTGGCACAATACCATTGGTCCTTTTTTTAATCCCACATTCATCCTATTCTTCATTCTTCAAACCTTCTCTGTTATAAATAGAGGCCTTCTGTATTGATTTGGGATCCACAAGTTGACACCATTTTCATGAAAGGTTATTATCCACAATCTTAGGCATTTTGAATACATTATAGTCATTTGAGTTCAAAGCATCCATGATTTCATCCAAATTTTCATCCAAGTTAGCATAGAATTTCACCATCCATAGCTAGGTTATTGACATTTTGCATCAAGGATCACACATCTATCATCAAGCTTATCAAGGAATTGGGAAAGGGCTTCTTTCCACATGAAAGAAGCACCAATTCCCCCATGGGATGCTAGTTTGAGCATTAAAATAGGGTTTCATTAATAGTTTATTTGATTACTTTGCTTTGATTTCAAGTTCTTGTGTTTGAATGAATTTCACGGGGAATGCTTGTTTACACTTGTTTATGGACTAATGTTTGATTGTTTGTTCATGTTTGAGCAGTTCTAGGAAAAGTGTAACACCCCTCCATTTTGGCTTTTTTGATTGGTAGTGTTCCTGGTTATGATGTTTATGTTTATGCTTTGACTTTGGAACTTGGTTATTTTTGACCGCTATCTGTTAAGCGATGTAAACATTATATTTTGATGTGATGGTATTTTACTTTGATGTTATCTTTATGGCATGTTTTGGATTAATTTAGCAGATATTTAATTAATGATGATTTATGCTTCTGATTATATCATTAATGTTAGAATCGTCAATTAGTAATTTTGTATTGGTGAAGGGGACGAGATTGTACCACTCACTTGCGAGCGCCCTACGATTCCGAGATTTCCTCTTCACGGTGTGTTTGATCATATTATATCATATATATGCATGTTCGATATATTCTTTGTACGCAGGTTGACAGGTACAAGACATCGACTCCACCTGATGTCACAGGTTTGAGCATGTCCATTGACCAACGGTAATTGATTGGGAGATAGTAGCTAGGTTTTCTGTGCCAAGATATCACCCTAGTTATAAGCATGTTGTCGGGTTGTCGTCGGGTTTAGTTGTCTTGATTTGATTCATTCCTCGGTTATTTATTTAATTCCATAGTATAAAGGTTATTAAATGGCTTTTGAAGTTAAAAATGATGATTGATCGTATCTATTTGTAATGTTGGAAAAATAATTATTTATTAATTAATTTAATTTAATTAATAAAATAATCTAATCTTGAATTAGATTTATTTTATTGACTAATTAAATTAATGGGGATAAATTAAATCAAATTAGTTGTTTGGCATAATGTGATATTTTGATTTAAAATAGAAAAATAGAAATATGCTTTAAATTTCACTTTTTGGAAATAAATTTAAAAAAGAATTCCTTTATAAAATTTTGAATTCTTTTTGTAAAAAGAAATTTATTTTAAGTGCATGAAATTCCATTTGGAAATTAAATTGATTTTTAATTTTTTTTAAAAATGCAAATATCTCCAAATGTTCAATAAATTTAGTGGGTGGGATATTTTTAGGGGTTTGACCAAAAATTTGGGGAAAACTCTTTGTAAGGAAAATTGAATTTCATTTTAATTTTAATTTGGAAATAGTGGAAAAAAAAGGAGCAAGGATTTGGATTTTTTTCTTGGAATTTTCGAAGAAGCAAAGTGGATTTCTTGGTTGAGCTGGAATAAAAAAACAGGATTTGAAAGCACCATTTGGAGTTCTTCAAGCTTTGGAGCAAAAACTAGGTTCCCTCTTTGTTTTTTTATTTGTTTTCATTTTGAAATGAGTTTCAAATCTTTGTATGTTGTTGGAAAATCTTTGAAATACTGTTTGAAATTTCAATGAAAACCCATGTGAATTTGTTTCAAAACTAGCAATAGAAATTTGGAAGGAATCAAATGAAAAGTTTAAACTTCTCTGTTCAATTTGGAGAAAACCCAGAAATTCATATCATGGTATTGTGCTTAAAATTCTTCTTAATTTTCTCCTCAAGAAAATTTGCTCAATCTGATTATAAAATGGAATTTATATGTATTTATATATATATATATATATATATATATATATATATATATATAGCATATAAAATTTTATGTTGTTATGCTGGGAGAATTTGATTTAATTTTGTTTTGTTTTTATATAATAATCCTCTGCTTTTTTTGGTCTTTTGTGAAATTCCGTGAGAAGACAAGGGAGGGTTTATTTTTGTCTTTTGAAATAAATTTTAAATTAAAAAAAAATATTTTATGCAAGGGTGGGGAGGCCACAGCCATGGGCTGCCACAACCACCCCATGGAGGGGCGCTGCCACTGGCAGCGTCGGCCTCCACAGGGAGGCTGGGCACAGCCTTGGCTGCGTCCTTCCTCCCTATGGGGGCCCGTGGGGCCAGGGGTGAGATCACCATTTTTTTAAAATGTTTTTTTTAATTTCATTTTTTTTTATATTTATTTATTTATTATATATATATTTTATATTATATATATATATTATTATATATTATAATATATATATATATATATTATATATTATAATATGTATATATTATATATTATAATATATAATAATATATATATATAATATAATTTAATTTAAATAAATATTTTATTTTATTATTTAAATATATATATGTTAAATAATAAGGTATTAATTTTAATTAATTAGATTATAATAATATATATTTTTTGAGACATATTTAAATGATGTTTAAATATTTTAAATAGGAATTTAAAAAAATGATTATTGTGTTATTATAGTTGAAATGGAATTGACATTATAATAAATAATTTTATTTAAAAAGATTGATTTTAATCATTATGTAGGATTGAACAAATGAAATTAAATTGTTAGCTTTTTAAATTCCTTGATATTGCCAATGCGAGTTGATTTATTTTGAGTATGAACGAATAATGTTAATTATTTAAATTGATTTCATGTACTATACCAGTGCTTGGCTTGGGTTTAGGAAACCCTAACATTAGTTTATTGAGTTGCCGGAAATGCTTTTTAAATGATGTTTGCATTCATTCGCGATGTTGGGCAAATGGGGTTATTTGTCTAGTAAGTCTTCCAGAGGAGTTTTCTAGGTTGGGATGTTTTATGTGGTGGTTCAATTTGCGAATCGCCTTGGGAAATGCATAGAGTTGTATCATGTTGTTTCACCCAGTTTTCACGAACGGGGATGGTTTGTGCCTCCTTTGGAAGGAGTGGATTTTGTATTTTGTTTTCCTCCAGTGTTTGGAGTGAGTTTCCTTTGTTCATTGCCTCCTTGGATTAGAGAGGTTGTCTTAGCTAGTTTACCCATTGAATAGTGGTTTTGTACCATGTGTTGTCGATAGGAGAGTGGCTCTTTGTGGGGGTCTAACACACAAAGGGGCACGACACTAGGGTAACTCACTTAGGGTTTAAGTAAGTGATAACTTAAAAAGAATTAATGAAAAACTCTCAGACTAATTAAGATAATAAATGCCTCTCTCATGACTCATTCGCTTTTAAGGTTTGAGATGAGACGAGAAGCACAGTTTGTATGAGGGTCCGACAGCTGGTAGAGTTGAGCCAGGATAACCCAAGGTGGGGGTTCGGTTGCCTAAGACAATTGAGCCAGGGTAACTCATAGCAAATGTCGTGTGACACTCTCTCTATGTCAACCAGAAGTCAGTTTTTGTACTGCGTAAATGATCCTTGTTCTCTGGAAGCATTGTAACCATTGTGTTAAGTGATAATGTGTTTGTATTCAATTCAGTTCAGTTATGTTTTAGCTTGTGTCTAGTGGTAGATGGTCTTGTGTAGGAATTCCGTGTTACTATCTCCTAGCATGGGGGGTGAGCCTTCGGGTATCACAAGGTTGGGTGGAACATGCACCTTAATCCGTTGGGTTTCTTCTTGTTCGTGTGGACGAGATTTCCAGTTGGAGAGCTCGTGGGATCCAGTTTCTTTTCATGCTTAATTCATTTTAGTTGATATTGTATTTTATTACCCCTCATTGTTATCGAGGTGGAAGTTGTAATAATAATCATGCTTATTGGAAATATCTCATTCGGGGAATGAGTGTTGTAATCGTATTGTTAATTGATTATTGCTATTTAAAATCATGTGGTATGTATTATCCTTGGATGTATTTTATCATGTATGGATTGTATGCGTTCTTAATTCGTTAAGTAATTAAATGTTATGTTTTCAATTCATGTTTCTTGTTTGGGTTTCAAAGTAATCTCAGTCTCGTAACCTTAGGGGTTGTTGGCAATGTGTAGTGAACTTGCATGTTAATTGTTCTTAAACAAAAAAAAAAAAATTAGTTCTTTTGTGTAGTAAATTGTAACTTCCCCTAGGGTTGCATGGCGGGGCGTTACAAAAAGAATTCACAAGTACCACATCATCTTCTTCCTGAATCCTTATTAACTCTACAAAATGAAAACCCTTATGACAATTCAAACATTGCACTGAATAGTAAAGCTTTTAGCCTTCAAGGAATGATTTTAGTTGTGCTTACTATCCTTATTTATGGGCCAATAGTGCCACTACCAGCCTGATCCCTGTGTACACCTCACACGTGTCATGTGTGAGGTTGGATATAATCATAATTGTGATTCACACAAACCAAAAAACCAACTTAATCGATTCGTGTAACTTAAGCCTTACATTTACAATTTAAATATTTAATTTGATTGACGTTTGGACTCTGGCAACCTAGCTACGTGCAAACTTTACCTCAAGCTGACAAGCTGTCAATTGTCAAAATTGCCAGTGCCACTCAAACAATATGAAATCATTACAAATCTTGTTTCACTAGATCTTTGGATTATTGAAATCATCATTGACAATTCTACAGTACATCGTGGAGTTTTCAATATAAAGCTATCCAATCAATCAGTCTGGATGTTCATATGACATTAATTCGCATTGCCACCCGCAGTACTATAGCCACACTTTCTTCAAAAACTAAGATTGATAATTTCAACAGAATAAATGAAAGGTAGAGTAATCCGACACATTGAAAAGAGGGAATTAAATGTCTCATTTTACCTTAATCATTATCAATGTCCACTAATAAGTCATAATAAATTTCTCTCACTTATGATCAAAACTATATGTTGATAATTAATATTAGTTTTAAAAGCCACATTTTTATATTGATCAAAGCAAAAAGGATTTACAAGAATGGAGCCACAAAAAATATTTTAATTTAAGTAGCTATTGCTAGACTGAAGTGCATAGTGCATAACTAGCGTGGCCAAAAAGCCACTAACCATGACAACAAACTAGTCACAAAGTACATATTGCAAGAACTGTTACACTATAAAATAAAATATAGATATATGATACGTCACACAATTCATTACTATTTTTTTTTAACATTAGCATAACATTAGCTAAGGCCATCAACCAAGTGTTTGAGTATAACATGAATCAAATTTAACAAACTAACAGTAGAGAAGAAAATCAAATCACCCAAAACCTTCCTCCAAAACTCTAGACTCTTTAATGATTCAGTTTCCGTATCACATAACATACCCCATCTCATATTAACCAGGGCAAGAGCCTGTGCTATAGAAGCATGCAATTCCACTTTCCTAAAGATTCTACCAACTAGCGCTAACTCACTTTCAAAATTGTAATTCCCCAAAACCAACTCCAACGAAGAAATAGAGTAAATGAAAGGATGCAAATAACATATTGCCAGTGTCTTCACCAAATATTTATTGAGAAAAATATCCATGCAATTGGACAAGAAAGCCAAAGCTACCTCAAAATATAGAGCATGAGGGTTATTCTGAAGCCATTCCCTACCGACAATTATTCTTATAGCATCTTCAACTTGCACACAAGGAATTGTAAAAACCATACCCAACTTTCATCTATTGTATGCATCATCCATTCTTTTCTCCCAAAAAATTTTGGGTAGCATGACACACCATGAAGACTCCATAATATCATAGTTAAATTGAGAACAAAGAAGAAAGAAATCAAAGCCAAATATATTATAAATGATATGAAGAACATCAAGTTGGTGAAGTATATATAGAAGTTAGAATGAAGACAATGAGTATGACATCAAATACTCACACTTAACATTTTTAAATTAACCAGTACCACTATCATTGATGTGAAAATTAACATTTATTTCAACACTTGAATCGTTAATCATTGATGTTCATTCAATACTTGGGTCTTTAATGTTTTGTGGAAATGAAGGAATGTAAAAACTCTTTTTGATTAATACAGGGTGCTGCCCCATTTAGCAGCTATTTAACTATAAAAAAAATACATGTGCTTAAAAGTTAAAAGGCTCCTTTAGTAGTGTAGGCTTGAACACTAGTTCCTTAATATTTCTTTAATATTTCGCACCTTGCTATAGTTCCTTCGACGGTTCTGATCGTTCCTTAATATTATTTTAGTTGTCATGACTTTAAGTGATTTAATAAGTAATAAAATCTCAACCATTCATTTCTAAAAATCTAACGGTTCTAGTGTTATTCTAGAGGTTTCAATTCACAAGTCTAGTGCTTCAGAGATTTACTTCCAGAATGCAACTATAGTTGTCCATAAAAAAATCATCGAACGGTCGTGGTTATATTGATTTGCATTGACATCTGGCTATAGATATGGATTATCCTTTACGCATATTTTCTTCATTACTTTTGTCCTGGGATTCAATATTTTATAAGGTTGATAATTCAGCCTTGTTTAGCCTTTACACCCTTTGTGTAAAATGTTCTTAAGTTTTTAAGCCCTAGTCCTATGTTCTTCCTAGGTAGTCCCTCTTTTAAAACAAACTTTATGCACTTGCATATTTCTACCACTTAAGTTCTTCTGTCGCTCATCTCCAAAATCCTTCAACCCATCGGGTTCATTACCACGATGAGCGATGAGCCTTGATCTCGCCACGTTTCCACATCTAATGGTTCTAGTGTTATTTCAGAGGTTTCAATTCACAAATCTAGTGCTTTAGAGATTTACTTTTGGAATGCAACTACAACTGTCCATCGGAAATTCATCGAATGGTCATGGTTATATTGATTTGCGTTGAAATTTTTCCACTAATTTTTTTTTTATGAGTTTGAGATTATGCTAATTCTCCAATGTTTTTTCTTATTCATTTGAAAATAGGTTTAATTCGCCAATGAAAATATTTTTTGGTTTGAAAAAAAATATACGCCAACAATTTTTTTTTCTGTTTTGAAAACAGGTTTAATTCACCAATAAAAATATTTTATTGGTTTAAAAATACGTTTTAATCGCCAAATGAAAATATTTTATTGGTTTAAAAAACATTGCAATTTTCCAGGATTTTCCATAGACTTCGAGTGATTAGAAAATATTCGCCAATCGAGATTTTTTTTTCCTGAAAAACGAAAAAATTCGCCACTAAAATTAATTTTTTTATCGGGAAGTATACGATATTTTCCAAGATTTTGCACCTTTTCTGAGGGGGGGTTTCTTAAAGTTATCCCTGGACCCCTTAAGGAGTATCCTCGTATCTACCCTTAATCTATCCTCTTGCAGCCGCTTAAGTCACTCTCTTAACTCCCCTTAATCCATCCTCTTAGGACCTCTTAAGCCATATCCTCATATCTACCCTTAATCCATCCTCTTGCATCCCTTAAGTCACTCTCTGAACTACCCTTAAGACATCCTCTTAGGAACCCTTAAGCCATATCCTCTTATATACCCTTAATCCATCATTTTACATCCCTTTAAATCACTCTCTTAAATCTCCTTTATCCATCCTCTTAGGACCCCTTAAGCCATATCTTATAATCTACCCTTAACCCATCCTCTTATATCCCCTAGGCTTTAGGTCCTAGGGTTAAGAGTTTGGGATTCATCTTCTAGGCTTTAGGTCCTAAGGTTAAGGGTTTAGGATTTCTATGGTTCATGAGATTCTTAGAATAACAAATCTATATAGGTTAAGGTTTTAGGATTCATCTCCTAGGCTTTAGGTCCTAGGGTTAAGGGTTTATGATTTCTAGGGTTCATGAGATGCTTATAATAACAAATCTATATGGGTTAAGGGTTCATATCTTAGGATTTAGGTCCTAGGGTTAAGGGTTAAGGGTTTATAGGTTTCAAAAGATGCTTAAAATAACAAATCTATTATGGGTTAAGGGTTTAGGGTTCATCTCATAGGCTTTAAGCCTTAGGGTTAAGGGTTTAGAATTTCTAGGGTTCATGATATGATTAGAATAACATATATATATGGGTGCATGGTTTAGGGTTCATCTCCTAGGCTTTAGGTCCTAGGGTTAACAGTTTAGGATGTCTAAGGTTCATGATATGCTTATAATAAAAAGTATATATGGGTTAAGTGTTTAGGATTCATCTCCTAGGCTTTACGTCCTATGGTTTAGGGTTTAGGGTTTATATGGTTCATGAGATGCCTAGAGCCTTAGAATAAAAAATCTAATATGGGTTAAGGGTTTAGGATTTCTAGGGTTCATGAGATGCTTAGAATAACAAATCTATATATGGGTTAAAGGATTACGGTTCATCTCATAGGCTTTAGGTCCTATGGTTTAGAGTTTAGGGTTTCTAGGGTTCATGAGATGCTTAGAATAATAAATCTATATGGGTTAAGGGTTTGGGGTTCATATCTTGGGCTTTAAGTTTGATAAGGGTTCAAGATTTCTAGGGTTCATGAGATGCTTAGAATAAAAAATCTATATGGGTTAAGGGTTTAGGGTTCATATCTTGGGCTTTAAGTCCTATGGTTAAGGGTTTGGGGTTTCTAGGGTTCATGAGATGCTTAAAATAAAAAATCTATATGGGTAAGGGTTTAGGGTTCATCTCCTAGGCTTTAAGTCTGATAGTTAAGGGTTCAGGATTTCTAGGGTTCATCTCCTAGGCTTTAGGTCCTATATTTTAGGGTTTACAAGATGCTTAGAACCTTATAATAAAAAATATAATATGGGTTAAGGGTTTAGGTCATAGGGTTAAGGGTTCAATATTTCTAGGGTTCATAAGATGCTTAGAATAAAAAATCTATATATGGGTTAAGGGTTTACAGTTCATCTCATAGGATTTAGGTCCTATGGTTTAGGATTTAGGGTTTCTAGGGTTCATGAGATGCTTAGAATAAAAAATCTATATGGGTTAAGGGTTTAGGGTTCATCTCCCAGGCTTTAAGTCCTATGGTTAAGGGTTTGGGATTTCTAGGGTTCATGAGATGCTTAGAATAATAAATCTATATGGGTTAAGGGTTTTAGATTCATCTCCCAGGCTTTAGGTCCTAGGGTTAAGGGTTTAGGATTTCTAGGGTATATGAGATGCTTAGAATAACAAATCTATATGGGTTAAGGGTTCATATTCTGGGCTTTATGTCCTAGGGTTAAGGGTTAAGGGTTTATAGGTTTCACAAGATGCTTAGAATAACAAATATATTATGGGTTAAGGGTTTAGGGTTCATCTCCTAGGCTTTAGGTATTAGGGTTAAGGAATTAGGATTTCTAGGGTTCATTAGATGCTTAGAATAACAAATCTATAAGGATCAAGGGTTCATATCCTAGGATTTAGGTCCTAGGGTTAAGGGTTAAGGGTTTATAGGTTTCACAAGATGGTTAGAATAAAAAATCTATATATGGGTTAAGGGATTCGGGTTCATCTCCTAGGATTTAGGTCCTAGGGTTAAGGGTTTACGATCTTAATATCCTAGGGTTCATTAGATGCTTAAAATAACAAATCTATATACGTTAAGGATTGACGGTTCATCTCATAGGCTTTAGGTCCTAGGTTTAAGGGTTTAGGATTTCTAGGGTTCATGAGATGCTTAGAATAACAAATATATCTGGGTTAAGGGTTCATATCCTAAGATTTGGATCCTAGGGTTTAGGGTTAAGGGTTTATAGGTTTCACAAGATGCTTAGAATAACAAATATATATATGAGTTAAGGATTTAGGGTTCATCTCCTAGGATTTAGGTCCTAGGGTTAAGGGTTTAGGATCTTCATATCCTAGGGTTCATTAGATTCTTAAAATAAAAAATCTATATGGTTAAGGGTTTAGGGTTCATCTCCTAGACTTTAGGTCCTAGGGTTAATAGTTTATGATCTTCATATCCTAGGGTTCATGAGATGCATAGAATAACAAATCTATATGGGTTAAGGATTAGGGTTCATCTCCTAGGCTTTAGGTCCTAGGGTTAATGGTTTAAGATATTCATATCATAAGGTTCATGAGATTCTTAGAATAACAAATCTATATGGGTTAAGGGTTTAGGGTTCATCTCCTAGGATTTAGGTCCTAGGGTTAAGGGTTTAGGATTCATATCTTAGAGAACTTCATGAGATGTTTAGAATAAAAAATCTATATATGGGTTAAGGGTTTAGGGTTCATCTCCTAGGCTTTAGGTCATAGGGTTAAGGGTTTAGAATCTTCATATCCTAGGGTTCATTAGATGCTTAAAATAAAAAATCTATATACATTAAGGGTTTAGGGTTCATCTCCTAGGCTTTAGGTCCTAGGGTTAACGGTTTAGAATTCATATCCTAGGGTTCATGAGATGCTTAGAATAAAAAATCTATACGGGTTAAGGGTTTAGGGTTAATCTCTTAACTCCCCTTAATCCATCCTCTTAAAGGACCCTTAAGTCATATCCTCTTACATCCCCTTAATCCACCCTGTTGTATCCCTTAAGTCACTCTCTTAATTCCTCTTAAGCCATCCTCTTATGACCTGTTAAGCCATATCCTAGGGTTCATGAGATGCATCCCCTTAATCCACCCTCTTGCATCCCTTAAAGTCATTCTCTTAACTCCCATTTAATCCACCCTCTTGCATCCCTTTAAGTCATTCTATTAAATCCCCTTAATCCACCCTCTTGCATCCCTTTAAGTCATTCTCTTAACTCCCCTTAAGGAATTCTCTTATAACCCCTTAAGCTATATCCTCTTAGGTCCCCTTAATCCATCCTATGGAAAACACAACTTGAATTTTTAAGGAATTTATAAGATCCAATTTTCTAACTTTTAGTATGTATTATTCTTTTCTTGCATGAATTATTTAGTTAAATGACTCATAAAAAATATAGTTACTTTACTTACATTAATTATTTTTGCAGGTTCTCATCAAGTCGGTCTACCATTTGATTGTCACTGTAATTTTTTTTTATCATATAGATTATGTAAATATCAATTTGTGGTCTTGAGCTAAAAGTTGATAAGCTTTAATTGTATTTACATGTGCACATATGTTTCATCATGCTATATAGTTGTATTAAACATCAATTTACATTATATATGTTTGTTCAATGTCTGAACTTCAATGAACTTATTAGTCACTTTTTAAATATATTTTTCCAATTTTATCTTATACAAATTGTGTCTTATATTTACCACATTTTATATAATTGTTCAATTGTATAGATTATACATTTTATACATACAAGGAGATAGATTTTTGTTCAGTGATTCAAATATTTGCTAGAATTAGAGAATAGTTAAAATTACTTGCCCTTAATTTATTATGAATATGTTCTAAACTATTTAAGGAATGTTTTAATTTGTCACCTAACTGTGTAATAAATTATTGAAATTTGAAAGTTAATCATTTTAAGACATGTCTAAACTTAATTCAACAATGACATGTAAATATATATGAAATTTGATTCTAGATAAGAATTTATGTAGTGCATATTACTTGAAAATTAGATAAAATATATATACATACATGAGTGCATATAATCATCAAAATGAACATAACATGATCATAATTGAGTGCATATAATTATCATATTAAAGTTAGTTGATATAAATAAACACAAACATGATCATATTAATCGATATAATGTATGTGAAATGGTCCATGAAATAACATGCTCAAAATGTATATATCAAGTCCAAAACATATATAAATAAAACTAGATATATAGTCCATAAAATAAAACCATCTAACTATCAGGGTGATTAGTCAAATTAAGTCTCTCCATGTGGACTAGATGTACCCATATCATGCTATAGAAGAGTACAAGAAACTTGAAATTAGATAAAGTTATTTAGAAATTTCAATTTAATTTAACATATAAACTTGAAAATATAAACTTGATAAAAATAAATTTAATTAAATATCTAGTAAATATAGTAAAAATGATTTTTACTATGCATAAATTACCATCTGATCATGTGAATCTACTGACACATTTTGTTCAATGGGTAGTATAACTGTCAATTGAGGAGGTCCAAATGCTTGATCTACTAATTCTTGCATATTCAAATAAAGAAAAAAATAGGTTATAACCTTGAATATATATATTTAAAAGACCTAAAAATTGTATAGGAGATTTAGTAAATTTTACAACCTCAAATGATGTGACCTCATGATCATGCACCTGAGATTTCCCATGCATAAAAGTCGATGATGAATCAAGTGTGCTCGCCATGGTTATCACATGAACTCCCTGCATATAGATACAATAATTTATAGATCATTCACACATGTGTACAAATTCAAATTAAATTAGATATGATGTGTATTTATTTTAAACAAGTAAAAAACTTTTGAAAGCACACACCTAAGATGGCCCATACATAATAGCTAACAATAACTCAAGAGCGCTCACCACAACTTGTGGTTGGTTGGTCATCGATATCACATGACCTTCTTGCATCTAGATACAATATATCATTTCAAACAAGTGTACAAAATTAAATTAAATTAGATATGTCCATATAAATTAAAATATATATTGGTTTAGCTGACCAAAAGGTGTGCCCAATTCTATAGCACTCAAAAAATAGACACGATCATATTGAGATTCAAACATCGTGTGATCATGCATCTACACTGAACACTTCTTGAATTAATATTATATTATATCTATAATTTAATGTTATTATTTACATGAATTTTGTACATTTCAAACAAATTAAAATGTGCCTTTCAAAATATGTACATACTTGTGTAGGATGATCCTCAGAATATATTAAATCCATAAATGACTCTTTCCTAGATGCATGTGGATCACCTGATGTGGATGCTTGAGTATGACCATAGCTTTATCCTCCATGCTCTCTTTCCCACTTCAGCTGCCACGTGTGTAGTCTGACGAGTGAGATGTCCTGAAAGAGAGATCAATGCTCCTAATGTCGCCAACATCATCTACTGCTGAAATGTAGCGGGAACATTAGGAGATAAAGGAGCAACAATCAAAGGAATTAGAGCATGTCACTAAAGATCGACATGTAGTCCTAATCTATGTTGGGGCATGCCATGCCCAACTCCCTGAAATGACCTCATATCAAAATATTTGGGTTTTAAACCCAACTCAAACTCAACCCATAACTTTCTTAAAAAGTAAAGGGGAACCTCACAATTTCCATGTGGTGGGGTATCAAACACCATCCACCATCTATCCCAAAAATTTGTAGCTATTTGTGGATGCCTACATTGGATTTAATTAAAATTCATTTTTTAGTGGGTGGAATTGGTTCATTTATTTGGGGGCTAAAGAAATGTTGGCAAATGGCTTGTTTGGTAATTTTACGGTCATGGATTTCTTTATAAGACAACACATTTGCATATAATTGTCTCCTCTCTTCTCTCCATCGATGGAACCTATCTAGGTCTGAATCAATAGATCGAACAAAACTGACAAAAAATTGCATCAAAGATGCAAATCATGCGAGATGGGGGGGAATGTTAGGCTCATTTTTGATCAAATCTATATTTTCTTGAATTACATATAGGTTTTCTCTTATGCTCTCTCTTAACTGAGTTTGATCTAATGCAGGGCATGGGGGGTTAGGAGGTGGAGAGGGTAGAGGTGTGGAGTTTTGTCGTGGTGGAGATTGTGGATGTAAGGGATTTTTAGGCTGGTCATTAGGTATGAAATCCTCTATATTAAATTTAGGCTCCATGTGATGAAATAACAACTGCATGTTAAACAACTATATATCAACAAACTAATTAAATAATGTACACAATTTGAACTAAAAATCACATTGAACATGCACAAATTCGAAATACATGTCATTTGAAGATACATTAAATTTAAAACATTAAAAAAATCCATAGCATGAAAATTTAGACTAATTTATGTTGTAGAATTTATACAAACAATTACAGCCTCCTCTACAACATTAACTTATACAATTAAAGTCATGTGTACCCTTGATTAAATTATCACTCTATCTTAAATTTTGATTTCAACACAATGGCCTAATTGAAAATCTTTAAATAATAATATCAAGGTTCTATTTCATTGATGTGACAAGTGGAAAAATTGAAAGGAAAGCACGGTGCTGAAACGCCTTCCAAATACAAAATTCTCAAGAAAGAAGTGCAAAATTTTTTTCACTTAATTCGAATTACAATCATTAAGATGCACACCATTAGAATACGAGAATTGAAAATTTAAGCAACACAAAAATTTAACACCAGTTTTACGTGGGAAAACCCTTACGGGAGAAAAACCCACACACCAAGCAAAGTCACTTTGTATTACAATACAAATAGATTACATACAAAGTTACAAACTCCACTTTTAGGTGTTAATTTGCAAGATTAGTTTGGCTATATTACATTCACTCTTCCTTAGAGTAAACACCAACTCAATGCAATACCATTCGTCTCTCACTCATTACATTACAAACATCCTATTTTATCTCACTCATTCTTTAGGTTGGCCTAATCTCTCCATGTCGTAGTACCGATTTTCCAGCCAATGAGCAATCTGATTTTGTAATGCAGTTACATTGTTAGTGGGAAATACAACTGTCAACTTCAGTTTGAAAACTTTGGTCCAATGATCGTTGATTCACAATAGTGATGTAGAATCAACAAATGGATCTATGCCATGTGTTGACACATCACTTGTCCAACACTGTTGACTATCACACCATTCAAGTTCCACCAAGACGTTCTTCACAAGCTACTGGGTCACTCATCACCATATCCGGGGGACACCAATTCATCTCCCACCGATATAAGGAAGTCCCATTGATGTTCACTTTACAATTTATCGGCTTGTCCCATGTGGTCCCCACCTCCATTGACTTGTATTTGTGGTTGCTAAGTCAAAGGTTTCCAAAACCTCACAACCCGCGACAAGAGGCTCCATAGTTCTGGTTTTCCATGATCTTGCGACATTGCCACACCTATCGGGTCATCGAAGAGACTCAGGATAGAGTCCCATCGACGAAGCCAAGTCACACAGATAAGAGCCACCAACATGCTTACCACAACCCATTAGTCTATCGAGGAGACACAAATCAGAGTCCCACCGATAACACATTGTAATGCTAAAATAGTCACATTGGAGTATCAGGGAGACAACATAGAGAGTCTTTCCAAAGTGACCAACTCTCGCCGATAGAACACACAACACTGAATAGAATGTCATTGTTCCATTGACAGGACTGAGAACAAGGGCCTGCTGATAAAGAACTGTCTGGTTGATAAAGAAACAAACACAACTGCTGCAGGAAGTCAATCAAGCCAATAAATTTGAGGAACCTTTTCCAACATGCTCCCAATTGACGAAGGACTTACTAGCTTCTTCCTAACTCGAAGTTACTAAAATTCATAGGCGCCAAGGACCATCGAATTGGAACACCACCTGTACTTGTCTATGCTCACATGCTTTGTCAATGCATCAACGACATTCTCTAGAGTATCCATTTTATCAAGATTAACCTTTCCATCCTCCACCACATCATGAATGAAATGATATTGAACATTGATATGCTTCGTCTTGGCATGGAAAGTGGGATTCTTTGCCAAACAAATAGCACTCTGATTTTCACAACAAATAGTAATATACCCTACATTAAGCCCAACATTAGAACATAAACATTTAATCCAAATGGATTCTTTACAGGCATGTGTTGTTGCCTTGTACTCTACCTCAGTAGTAGATAAAGCGACTATAGCCTATCGCTTTCTCATCCAACTCACTGCACAATCAAATAACATGAAGATGTATCCACTAGTGGATCTTCTACTGGCAACATCCCCTACCCAATCAGAATCCACATACCCATGAATGCTAAGAGACCTCTGTGATCCAACTGCATTGCCATGATAACACAAAGCATACTCAGAGGTACCCTTCAAATACTTGAAATCTCTTTTCACAACATCCCAACATGGTCTTCTTAGATTAGCCATAAACCAAGTAAGTACTCCCACTGCTTGGGAAATGTCTAGCCTGGTACATACCATTACATACATTAAAATGCCAACTGCACTTGCATAAGGCACCCTAGTCATGTCCTCCATCTCAGTATGGGACTTCGGACAATCTTCAACAGATAGCTTCATTCCCTACAACACTGGAACAACTAACTGCTTGCAATCTATCATACTAAATCTCTCAAGGTCAATATTAATATAATTACTCTGGTTGAGCCAAATTTTTCTACTTCCCTTATCCCTTTTGATTTCCATACCTAAAATATACCTTGTTGCACCTAAATATTTCATTTCAAACTATGCTGACAACTGAGATTTTAAATTAGAAATCATACCCTTACTATTCCCAAAGAATACATATCATCTACATATAGGGAAATAATAAGTAAACAATCATTTCTAGTTTTGTAGTACACACAATGATATGATTTTGATCTCACAAATCCCAATGACAACACAAAGGTGTAAAAATTTTGATACCACATTCTAGGTGATTACTTTAAACCATACAAAGATTTCTTTAGCTTGCAAACCAAACTTTCTTTACCTTTTTCAAAAAAGTGCTCAGGCTAGGACATACATTTCTTCTTTTAGATTTCCATGAAGAAATGTTGTCTTCACATCCATCTGCTCAATCTCTAATTCATATGCAGCTACAAGTGACAACAAAAATCTGACAGATGACAGCTTAACTATAGGAGAAAATATTTCTCCATAATCAATTCCCTCAACCTGGGAATAACCTTTCGCAACCAACCAAGCTTTATACTTCTCAACATTGCCATCTAGACCAATTTCATTTTTAAATACCCATTTACATCAATAGGCTTTCAATCTTTAGGCAAAGGTACCAAATACCAGGTTTCATTCTTTTTTCAATGATGCCATTTCCTCATTCATGGCTTCCAACTAGGAATCTAAATTAGACATATTAATAGCCTTTTTTATAATCCTAGGCTCATCAATGCTAGTAATCAAAGCATAGGCACAACTTGAATCCAACATGGAAAATCCATACCTTTCAGGTTGTCGCTTCTCACATGTAGACCTCCTCATTGGCTGAGGCTAAGGTTCTTCTTCCTGTTCAGAATTGTCAGAGCTGCTAGAGTCTCCTCAGTTTTAGATACACTTTTAACTTTTAGTTCCTCTTTATCTAGAGTTCGAGGAATTTCAACTACATCATCCTTCTTTTATTTTCCTTTTGTCTCTGACTGTAGATCAACTACAGAAGGTTTCAACTCCTGAAAGATTACATTTTTGTTGTACACAACCTTCTCAATAACAAGATTCCAAAGCTTGTATCCTTTCGTACCAATGTTGTAGCCAATGAAGATACATTTTACATCTTTGTTTTCCAACTTAGATATTTTCTCATTTGGCACATAAACATATGCTTCATAGCCAAAAACATGAATATGTATCAAAGAGGGCTTCTTACCAAACCACGCTTCCATAGGCGTTTTGTCAACAAGACCCGAACTAAGTGAATGATTAACCATGCAACATGTTATAGCTACAACCTCAGCCTAGAAATTCTGCTCCAGACCAACACTACTCAACATACTTCTCGCTCTTTCCATTAGCATCCTATTCAACCTCTCAACAACTCCATTCTGCTGTGGCGTATAAGGCGTAGTTTTATACCTTTTAATCCCATGGTCTTTGCAATACCTTTCAAAATCCGTAGAACACAATTGAATGCCATTATCTATCCTTAAGCATTTAATTTTTCTTCCAGTTTGATTTTCTACCAAGTTTTTAAAATCTTTAAATTTTCTGAACACTTCTTATTTACTTTTAATAAAATACACAAATATCCTTGAATAATCATCAATAAAAGAAAAATAATATTTAGACTTCAATAACGAAGGAACATTCACTAGACCAAATACATCAAATTGAACATAATTCAGTATGCCAAAAGACTTATGAGGACTAGAATAAAATGAAACACGATGTTTCTTTCCATAAATGCAATGTTCACAAAAATCAAAATCAAGGTTACAATCATCAAGCCCTTCGACCAGGTTTTTATTCTTCAAGGATTTTAAGCCTTTTTCTCCTATGTGACTGAGTCTATGATGCCACAACATGGTTTTCTCTGCTGGGAGTTTCACCTCCATAGACTTTTCACCCAGAGGAACTTTGTTCCCCTTCTCTACATGAGCAACTTTGCTTGACTTTACAGAGATTCTGTTACATTTAACATGACATGCATCCAACTTGTATAGAGTGCCTATGCAT
Organism: Sequoia sempervirens; assembly: GCA_007258455.2. NCBI lineage: Eukaryota > Viridiplantae > Streptophyta > Pinopsida > Cupressales > Cupressaceae > Sequoia > Sequoia sempervirens. The sequence goes on along the minus strand of VDFB02377657.1, from coordinate 342,595 downwards.
GCACCCTTAGCTAGCACCATTTAACCTCTAGTCATTTTACAGCTTCCACTCGAGAAGGAAACATGCACGCCAACATCATTCAACTTACTAATAGAAAGAAAATTACGAGCCAGACTTGGTATGTGCATTACATCATCAATTCCTTTGATTCTTCCATTAGGAAATTGGATTTTGACTCTTCCATGACCAACAATTTCAAGAGATGAATCACTTGCTAGGTACACCTTTCCACCAACATACTTTTCATACTTCATGAACCAACCTCTATGAGATTTCATGTGAAAAGATGCACCTGATTCAATCAATCAGACATCATCTGATGCCCAAGTCACCAAGGCTACAATGAAGGTATCTACATCAATCTGAGAAGAATCATTGTCCGAAGAGTTCTTCTTCTTCTTCTTCTTCTTCTTCTTCTTCTTCTTCTTCTTCTTCTTCTTTTTCTCCTCTTTATAATCCTTCCAAATATGACCAGTTTTCCCACAATTCTAGCATTTCACTTGGACTTCTTTCCTGGAGACTTTGATATCCCTTCAGATTTGGGTTTAGACCTCTTGTCTTTCTTCTTTCCTCTCTCCTTTGATCTACCCCAAACAACAAGGGCCTCCTTGGCCATATCAGAATATTTCCTCTGCATTTCTTCTGACAACAGTGAAGCAACCACATCTTTTGTCTTGAAAGTGGTTTTTGTACTTCCAATAGCCATCACTAGATGATCCCATGTGTCAGGTAAGGAACACAACAAAAGCATACATCGATCCTCCTCCTCTATCTTCACACCCATAGAGGCCAACTAAGCAACAATCATGTTAAATGAATTCAGATGGCCTATAACTAATGCACCTTCTTCCAACTTCAAGGATTTTAAATTCTTCCTCAAGAATAACTTGTTTACCAGAGACTTTCCCTAATAGATATCACCAAGTTTCTTCCATAAAGAAGATGTAGTCTTATCATGGATGTTCAAGAGAATAGAATTAGCTAGACAAAGTCTTATCAACCCTTTGGCTTTTCTATATATGAGATCCCAATCTTCTTGCTTCATGCTTGAGGGTTTAGTTCCAGACACAGAAATCCAGAGATCTCTTTCCACCAACAGATCTTCAATTTTGATTTTCCACAACTCAAAATTACCACCATTGAACTTTTCAAATTCTACTCTTCCTGATGTGCTTGCTGTCTCAATTTGTAACCAAGACAACCGGTTTTCTATGCAAGACTCCCACTGAATAGAATTAGCAAAAAACACAAGCGCTACTCACAAGGATAACACAACTAGCCAAGCTCTGATACCACTTGAAAGGAAAGCATGGTGCAAAAATTCCTTTCAAATGCAAAATTCTCAGGAAAGAAGTGCAGAAGAAAATTTACTTAATTTTTGAATTACAATCATTAAGATGCACACCATCAAAATACGAGAATAGACAATTTAAGCAACCCACAAATTGAACACCGGGTGTACGTGGGAAAACCCTTATGGGATAGAAACCAACACACCAAGAAAAGTCACTTTGTATTACAGTAAATAGATTAATACAAAGTTACAGACTCCATTTTCAGGTGTTAATTCATATGATCAGTTCGGCAAAAAATTACATTCACTCTTCCTTAGAGAAAACACCAAATCAATGCAATACCATTCATCTCTCACTCATTACATTACAAACATCCCATTTTATCTCACTCATTCTTTAGGTCAACCTAATCTCTCCATGTCGTAGTACCAATTTTCCAACCAATGAGCAATTTGATTTTGTAATGCAATTACATCGTTATCATGAATTACAGTTGTCAACTTCAGTTTGAAAACTTTGGTCCAATGATCGTTGATTCACAATAGTGATGTAGAATCAAAAAATGGATCTATGCCATGTGTCAACACATCACTTGTCCAATGTTGTTGACCATCACACCATTTGGGTTCCACCAAGATGTTCTTCACAAGCTACTAGGTCACTCATCGCTATATTAGGGGGACACCAATTCATCTCCGACTGATATAAGGAAGTCCTGCCAATGTTCACTTTAAATCTTATCGGATTGTCCCATGTGGTCCCCACCTCCATCAACTTTTCTTTGTGGTCGCTAAGTCAGAGGCTTCCAAAACCTCACAACCCGCGACAAGAGGCTCCACAATTCTAGTTTTTTGTGATCTCGCGACATCGCCACAACTATCAAGAGCCACCAACATAGAGTACCAGAGAGACTCTAGATAGAGTACCACTAATGAAGCCAATTCACACTGACAAGATCCACCAACATGCTCACCACAACCCATTGGTCTATCAGAGACAAAAATCAGAGTCCCACTGATAACACATTGTCACACTGAAACAGTCACATCGGAGTATTAGGGAGACAATATAGAGAGTCATGCTGAAGTGACCAAATCCCGCCGATAGGATACACCACACTGAATAGAATGTCATCAGTTCATCAATGAGACTGAGATCAAGGTCCCGCCGATAAAGAATTGTCTGACCGATAGAGAAACAAGCACAACTGTTGCAGGAAGTCGATCAAGCCAGTAAATCTGAGGCACCTTTTCCAACAAAAAATATAAATGCATTAAGTATAATTTAATAAGCTACTTGATCATAATTTATTGTTGGCATTTCATGATTGTCTGATTTTGGGAAGGTGATATTTTGGTTTAATTTCTAACTAAATTTCTAGTTGTTTTTCTTAACTAGCCTATATTTCCTGACTAGTTTGAGAAGATAATCATGGCTATTTCAAAAGTTTCTCAGGTTTTGTTATTATATATTTGATAGACATATTTATAAGTCTCAAATGTTGTCACTTTTGAAAGTTTTAAGTATTAGGTCCATGAAGAGGAATATATAAAATTATAAATTGTCCATTCCTTTTCATTGTCTATTATACACCATGAACCTTGAATTTTTATTGCAATAAAATTGATTTTGAGAATTAGAGCCAACAAGCATATTCATATAAATTTATTTTATGATAGAGAGTTTTATTTTATTAAATCATGTATATTCAATTGGTTTTGTGTTGAATTAGTAACCATATGGTTTCATTTTCCTTGTAAGGTTAAAATTGAGTGGTAAATTGTACTTTCCAAGTCTATTTTGATGAAATTTGATACATGGTTTTGAGTTCCTTAGAGGTATGTATATGGACATAGATACAAATTTTAGGGACTTGTTGCAGGTCTAAGCATGAAGATTATGAACATAGGTGAATATTGCTAAAGAAATTAAACAAGGACTTGGAAAAGTGAGCACACCAAGTATTTGAAGATTTGTTAGAGGTGGAGAATAAGGATTGGGAGTGATAAAACGTATTACTTATGCAATATTGGGCTCACTAATAAATATTATTAAGACTATGTATTTGAAACAAGTTATTATTTCCTTAAAAATGTAGAATTTGGTGCTAAATATGCTCCTTGTACATGGAAAATATACAAGCATTACCAAAAGTTGAATATGATCTTATGTAAATTAAGGCTTAACTAAAGATTTTTTTATAAAGATATGATATTTTCTAAAGAATTTATTATTGTAGGGATTATGTGATTTGAGAGCTAGTAAAAAGACAACAAATCTAGACATTATAAATAGACTTATTATTATTCAATGTCAAAATTATAATTCCTTGTATTTCAAAATTAGGCTCTTTTATTTGTGATTGTAAATTAAATTTAAATTTGGAGAAGCTTTTTTGTTCTTCTCCTCTTGGGTGTTAATACTTGGCATATCATTCACCTTGAAAGTCCTAAAAGTCTTGTAATTCTAATTTAGGTTTAGGTTTTAGGGTTTAGGTCCTAGGGTTAAGGGTTTTGATTTCTAAGTTTTTTGTCCAATTTAGGTTGAATTCTAGTTAATTTAGGTATAGATTTTATGGTTTTCAGTTTACAATTTAACATTTTTGCTTTGGTTGATGTTTTTGGAACCACAAATAAAATTTAAAAACTATAAAATATTCAACCTAATTATAAACAAAATAAACAAAAACTAAATAACAATTAAAAAACAAAAATGCAATATATAAAGCCAAAAAAGTGCACAATTCAACCAACTTGGAGGTCGCTGAGGTTGGTTGTGTCGATGGGAGGAGGTGGCAGTGAAAAATTGGTTGAAATAGCCCCTTAGAAATGCGTAAATAAATGCACTCTTGCTCTTGGTCGGCCAAACTTGCAGTGAAAAATGAAAATGATAACCGTTTATTTTAAAAAAAAAGCTTTCAATAACCCGTATGCGTTTTATAATGTGTACACGTTTGTTGGTGCATACCTGAATCTAAATGCATACTTGTTTGGATTTAGGCTCGGGTACCCGATCTAAAGCGCGTATGCGTTTCCTGTGATTTTTTTTTGTTTTGGCCAAAACTTCCCCTCTTTGTGGACCCAACTTCTTGCTTTTACCCACTTACTTTTCTTATATAATTATGAACAAGTGAATGGAGTGGACGTTATTGAGATTTTCTTAATTTATGAGTATGTACCTATTTATGTATAGGTGTTTGTCTATAAGCTAGTTTGAGATTACTTAATGTGTATAGGTTTATGGACCCCCCTATGTGTTATTGTAACTAGATTAACACATCTTGCCTATGTTAACCCTTAGGAGAGTATGTGTTGGATAAATGTTCTTGTACATTATAAATGTAAAAAATTTGAACCAAGATTAATATAGTAGTTGAATTATATTGCCTCACAATAGGGTTGAGAGGATACTAGAAGCGCATAGGTAGAGGACAATGGTTCTGTTAAGTGTAGCTCATGTTACTCATCTTGAGGTTATCATCAAAATTGTAAAACCTATGACCTATTCATAGATAATCTTATCATTTCTCTAACATGATAGAAGTTGAGGATCATGATCCATGAAAAGAAAAATATTCATCTAAAACATAGGGTTAGCCAACTTGCACCAATAACATGTAGGGGATATATGTTAGGAGGTACCTAGTTTCATAGGGTTTGGATATGATTTTGCTAATGGCATGCAGACAATGGAGGCCATGATTTACCCATCTCTAGAGTTGAGTATTTGCATTTGTATATCAAAAGGAATGTGTGTGCTTCGAATGTTGTTTCTTGCATGAGGTATGGTTCTCAAGGTTCCAATTGTTAACTCAATCTAAATGATTGATAGCATAGGTGCTCAAAGTATCATGTGAGGTAAAACCATAAGATAATCTTATTATATGTATCTAGTTATAAGGTGACTCAAATTTTTAGTGTTCTATAAAAATATTATTAATGATCACATGTGCTATGTGTTGTTACTCTTAAGCTCTTTTTTATGATGATAACAAGTAGTGTGGGATTGGATTATCTTGTCAACACATATATTTAGGAAATAAGATAAGGATGAACCCACTGTGTAGTATGTGATGTGCTTATTTTTTATTTTCCCTATTGTCACCTTACTATAATTATCTTTGTGTATATGCGATGTATGTATAATTTGATCACTATATATATGTATGCAATGCACATATAAGTTGGAAATTCTATGGTTTTAATGCTTATTTATTATAGATGCTATACATACACCTATCTAGGATATGCTTTCAACATCATATTATTGCTTGTGGATTGAATTGAAAATATAAGCTCATTTAAAGGTTGAGATTAAATATCTCATCCTCGTTGTGTTGATGAATTCTATGTTTGGTGTGCAAACTAAAGAGCCTTTGATTCCCAAAAAGTGATACATAGGTATAGCCATTTTGAATGAAATCTCAAGGAGTAGGTTTGGGCCTAGGGATTGATCATGCTATGTGACTATCCTATTTAGTGCAAGATTGTATAATTGCGGTATAATGCTACTACACTTGCTATGGTTTGGTATGATTATGAAGCTAGCACTTTTAAATTGCAAAGAAGTTGCTTGGTCAATTAAGATGATATTGAAGATGCAATGAAATTGATTCGACAAAATACTTGGTAGTAACCAAGGGTAGTTATTATAGGTAGCTTAATTATTATATTAGTTTGTACATGTAGCATAATTGTCCTAAATTATTATGGCAGGGGAGGTTATCATCAATAAAGTATATTGACATATCTTTCACTATTTTAATGGGACACTTAACAAAGGCCACTCATGCATTCCATTAAATGGATGAGGAGGAAGACAACCTTTAGGATAACTAGTCATAATAGGTATTGCATGGATAGATCTAGTAGCTTGGGGTTTTTTAGGGATTAATAATAATTAATTGTGCATTTTTTCTTACCAGAATGATTTTTTTTTAAGGCCTTTAAGCATTTGATAAATAGATTAGGGGCCTTTAGGAATGCAATTGATAGATTGAAGACCTTTAGACATTGAATAGATCGATCAAGAGTCTATAAGAACTTGATTGGTAAATTAAGGACCTTTAGATATTTTGATAAATAGGTCAGGTGCCATTAGGCACTCAATCAATAGATTGAGGATCTTCAACCATCCAATTGATAGATCACAAGTCTTTAAGCACTCTTGTGCTGTAGGATGGTGAGGGAGTCAATGAATAATCAAAAGGTTCATCCAATGAAGGGAGAGACAAAGGATAGTGAACCACTCCATTATAACTTTCTAAGATAGCACAAAGAGTAGATGATACCAATGATCAACCACTCAATGTAACTTGTAATAATAAATCACATGGTAATTTATTAACTTGCTAAAACAGAAAATATTTTCTAAAATGTGGAGGATAAACATTTCAAAAAAGAATTACACATGTTGATATTGGACGTACAAATCATCAACCTCATTTGATATAGTGTTAAGGATTGAGAGATGTTCATCCCACCAAAATCATGTAGGATTTAAGCCCTACCTCATCCCTTATGATATCAAACCTTTGTATTAGACAAAATTCAATTATCGTAAACCAAACATTCTTATAAATATACCAAACATATTAAATTATCAATCTATAAAAATCAAACATTTTAAAATAAATTTAATCATCTACACAATACACTTGTTTTTGGAATTCTCTAAAATAACACAAATTTCCAAAATGTACAGCATCCTAACTCATTCCATGAATTTTGATTATATGTAAACCATCACTTATAATATTTTTGACATGAATTTCAGGCCAATCCACAAGAATTACCCAACCAATTAAACAATGCATATTCCCAAATCTAATCATTACAAATTTAGCCGAGCAATTTAAAAACCTAGCACACCCTTGACGAGGATAATTTATTAAAATAGAAAAATAGAAAGTGGTTACTTGTGGGCAATACTAAATTATGCCCAAACGTTTGAAAATAGCAATCCAAAGAAAAGAAGACACCTGTGGCTATCAGTTATGGTTCATATATTCTTTTATATAAAAAAATATAATTATTGTGCAATCATGCTTGTTTCTTGTTTACCAAGTAATCCATCTGCACCTAATTTTCACCTAATATTATACTACACCAATCTAAATCAGACACCCTTTATAATCCTGCTTTGTCCTGTCACACATTCTCCACAATCTCTCGTTTTCATGACATCACATTTTAATATAAATTCAGTTCAAAGAATATAACCTTGTAACCTTCCAACAAGAAAAGAATACTGTTATAAATAAAGGAGAAGAATATATTGTCATAGCCCTTACAGTGAGCATAAGAATTTGTAGCCATTTTCACCATGGCTATTCTCTCTGCAAATTCCAAGAGAGTATGTGTAGTGGGTGCTTCCACTTATGTAGGAATCTGGATTGTTAAAGGACTTCTCCTTAGGGGTTATACAGTGCATGCAACATTTCAACATGGAGGTTGGTTTATAAGTTTAACTGTATTGTAATAATATTTTCTAATGAATATGTCCCTATTAGGTTGTAAGAATCTGTTGTATAGAATATAGAATGTTAAATTTTTAGGCAGAAAAGTCATTAGTTGGTATGAGTTTTCCACAGTCCATAAAAATGTATTGCAAGTTTTTGGATTCAACTGTGTATGTTTTTCAATCGACATTTCAGATCACACTCAGTAATCCACCATCGAAAAAAGAAAGAAAAGTCATTAATTTTCCTTGAATTTTATAGAGGCAATGGACCTGTTATCTCATAATAGTTGTCAGTAGATGCCAATGCGTTCAATGAATTTCTGTTAAGATTTATTGGAACATATTTAAGTATATTAAGAATGTGTTGTAATGAGATACAATTCCAATACTTTCGCTGGTAACAGGAGGAGAATCACATACAGCAAGAAGGCTGACTGAAATGGGGAGAGCTAATGAAGGACTGAAAATATTTGCAGCAGATGTGTTGGACTATCATAGTATTGTAGATGCTCTCGAAGGCTGCTCTGGTCTCTTCTATGCGTTCGATCAGATTCAAAATGCAGCTGGCTATGATGTGAGACTCTCTTCCGGGACAAGAAATTGTGATATATAGATAGTTTTAAGAAATCGTAATGCTGTCTATACGAAGCTTCTCTTCCAGCATCTTAACACAAATTCATACAAATTGTTTTCAAATATATATAATGTTGTTACAGAAATGTGCACATTTGTATGCCTGTGTGTTATTGAATATATTCTAAGATCAAAGGGAGGATTAATAGTGAAAAGATCTTATAGGCTTCCTCTTTCAACTTAACTGTTGTTGATTTCCTGCCACAAAGATAGGACCTAGATTGTAGAATTGAAAAGAGGGTTAAGGCCATGAGGTTTCCCTATCATGATAAATACAGATAGGTAAAAAGCGAAATAATAGTGTAATTGGTTGAGTAGAATTGGTGAGGGTGATGATATGTTCTTTGGCGATGAGGTCAGGATCATGGTGTGGACAACTTTGACAGAATGGATACTCCTCAGTCTTTGGTTTTCAGCTGAAGAGATGTCAATATAGATTCATACTCTCATATCAAATAGCAAAGTGATCTTATGGATGATATCAAAATAAATGAATTACAAGATATACTTTTAACATCTTAACTCAAATTCATACAAATTGTTTCTATATATGCACAATGTTGTTACAAAAATGTATGTGTACTTGTATGTGCTCATAGCGCCCCTGCACCCAAAGCTTTCCCCACCACCCAAAGCCGACCCCACCATCCATATTCTATTGGGTGATGGGGTTTGTAAATAGTAGGTGGGATTTGCAAATAGTAGGTAGGGTCTTACTGGGTGGTGGGGTCTGCCTTGGGTTGTGGGATCTTGGAACCCCTAAAATTCAGTTGTGTCTGTGTTATTATTATTAGATATAGTTTAAGAAAAAAAATAGAGGATTGATAGAGAAAGGAACTTCTACTGTTGCACAAAGACTTCTGCAAGATTTCTCTTTCCACTCAACTGCTGTTTACTAAAATTGTCTAAGATATACAATATTGTTAATATCTTTATATGTATACGAGTATGTAGGTCATTGTGCTTCTAAAATAATGTTTGTGGGAATTAAAGAAGCATTTCAAAACATGCAGGAGAGGATGGTAAAAGTTGAAGTTAGAGGAGCTCATAATGTGTTGGAAGCATGTGCCCAGACAGAGACCATCAAGAAAGTAGTCTTCACTTCCTCTGTGTCTGCTGTCATCTGGAGAGGGGATCAAAAATCCACTGAAGATCTTGATGAAAGGTTTTGGAGCGATGAAGGTTATTGCAGAAAAAATAAGGTAATGAACACTCATGAAAAAGTATTTTTTGGTTTTAAGATTTTTAGTAGTACTATCTATTAAACTGGAGTACTGGTCTAAACAACTATGTATATTAATATAAAGGCGTGTCAATAATAAAAGAAAGTGATAGATTTTAAAAATTGGGGTGATTTTTAAACTTATATGAACGCTTGTGATTTGAATATATTTTGCCATGTAACCCTTGTAATTGCTTAACACTTAATTATAAAGCATTTAATATCATGTGTTATGCAGCTGTGGTATGCCTTGGCCAAAACACTGGCAGAAAAGGCAGCATGGGCACTGGCTATGGATAGAGAACTAAACATGGTAACTGTAAATGCAGCTCTGATTGTAGGACCTGGATTTTCTAGCCATAATTCAGCATCTACTTTAGCATACCTCAAAGGTTGGATCTGAGACGCAAACACTGATTGTTCATGACAACAAAGTTATAATATAAATAATATAATAAGACATAAGCAGGAAAATTGTTTTTGTGAGTACTGATCTTCACAAGAGAAGTGTATACAAGCCATAAATCTAAGAAATGCAGCATTTTTCTGTTATTAATATCATTAATGAATGTTATAATGTTAATCTTCGCTGAAGTTATGAGTAGCCTTAGTATCATGTGAGTTTGGACCATCTTTTAAGATTTTTAAATTAGGGCTACACTTTAAATGTTGTATCATGGCTCCAGGAAAATTCACAGCCATCAATTCACCGTTAGAAAATTCACCGTCAGCAATTCACTGCAAGATAATTCAGCGCCATGACAAATTTGCCGCAAGAAAAATTCGCCACCAAAATTTCAAAGTCTTAGAAATATATATTAAAAATGTTAATGCGATGAATTGATGAATTTTCCGTGGTGGTGAATTTTCCTTGCGGTGAATTGTTGACGAATTGCTGACATGAGTTTAACAAAACACAACTTCCTTATGAGGATTTAAATTTGGATCTCTTTTATATAAGAGGGATTGTTGTTATAAATTTGTATATGTTCTGCTGATTCAACATATTCTGTTCTTTCTTTTTTTCTTATACTTAGGAGCAGCACAGATGTATGAGGATGGAGTGTTAGCAAGTGTGGATGTGAGATATGTTGCAGATGCACATATCTGTGTGTTTGAAGATCCATCTTCCTATGGAAGGTACATTTGTTTCAATCAGATTGTTAACTGTGCACAGAATGCAGTGGATCTTGCTAAAAGCTTACGGCCACTTGTGACATTACCAGATAGGTAAATTACAAAGTATTCTGTCATTTTAAGTGTATATATTTAAGGATGAGTGTAAGACTAGATCTTTGATAGTTGGTCACATGTTTTTGATGCAGTTGGGAGGACTCAAGGGTGTATCCTCAACGTTTAAGTAAAAGAAAATTAAACAAGTTGATGGTGGGCATTGAATGTCATACCATGCAGTTGGATGGGAACCAATTTTAGTAATTTAGTATGCATATATAAATGTTTAATCTTTTGAATATGGCTTGCTTAGTGCAAGTTGTAAAGTCAAAGTATTCCAAAATTTGACAAGGATGTACATATTAAAAGGGTACTTTGTTAGGCCACATTCACAGGCCCATATGGATTGGAAATGTCTCCATATTATGAGGTTAAATCAGAGATACTGATAAATGCTAAATTTTATATGAATATAGTTTAAGAGGTAAAATCAAAGATGAGGTTTCATAAGAAATGCAGCTTATTAAAGTAGGTATTGTTGCATGTGGGTAACAACAAACTTTATTTATTGCAGAGTTATATATTAATTCAAACTGAATAAGTTTTATTTATTGTTAAGTTGTAATTTTATTCGGTATTAAATATGTTTTAAAAGTTTTATTTGTATAATTAAATTTTAATTCAAGCAATAAATATATATTTTTTAAAAATGTATTAATATATTTTCAAAAAGAAGTATATAATCATAACTTTTCTATTTAAAATAATTTAAATATGTTATTATAGAATAAAAATGTCTTCATTAATAAGCACATTTTAGTAGATTTAAATATATTTAATGTGTAATCACCTTTTAAATTAGAGTATTATCAATGATAACGTCTAAATGTGTTAAATTAAATAGTTGATAGGTATAGATATTTATAATTTGTCGATCAAACACAATAACATTATATATTTATAATTTTAAGAGCTATTTTATACATTGTTTGGCAACATGCTTATACATAATTTATATCTTAGGATAGCCTTCAAATAATGATGGTGGTAATATTCTCAGTATTTTGAGAGATTTAACTGGATAAATAGAAGTGAATGCTAAACCAGCCTCTCTACACCACTAATCTACATTGTTACCCTTTACAACATTAGCCCTTATTACTTGTGTAAGGTTGAATTTCATGTCATTTTGATGGGAATTTATGTATGATCATATCTTGTAACAATTGGAACAAGGGTAAACTTTGGATTATTGATGTGTGACAACACACCCACATAATTATCAAAGTAGTATGACAAGGAACTATATCCTTTATAGTACCAACTGCTCCATCAACTAAGCTAGCATTCAACCGCAAATTGCACATCAACATTACATTTTTCCAACACATAGAAGAGCCACTCTATATGCAAATGATCATCATCAACATCAAGCAGTTTTATATGTTGGGTACATAAAAACACACTACATGCAAATAGTATAGTGAGTGACTTTAGCATTCTCTTATTGTAGAGCTTGACCATACTATTTGTGGCACATAAATTTAGAGATGCTTCAAATATTACATGCTCCTCAAAACTTATTGAGAAATTTGTTTGACCCATGAGGATTTTTAAGTTCTTGTATGTTAAAATTGTATTATTAATATTTGTTAACAAGCTCTCACTCTGCAACTTTCTTGCTTTGGCCATTTTTGAATCTTTATGTTCTTGCTCTGATTTAACTGCCTCATGGGTCGGTCGGGCGAGGCCCTCGGGAAGGCTCCCCATTCCAAGGATGATGTCTCTTTGTCTGGCACTGTGTTTGCTTTAGTAGCGACTAGTGTTCTTGTTCCCCATGCGAATTCTCCTCATACCTCTGTCCTTTCTTCAAGGAGAAGGACTAGGGGTATTTTTTGCAAGTCGCCTTTGTCTCCTTCTCTTGGGTTCGACTCTTTCTTCTTAGAAGAAGAACCGACATCCTATGTGGAAAAACTTGTGGGTATCAGCTCGCCAGCTTTGGGTAAATGGTTTTCAGAGTCTGCTTCCTACTCTATGATTGGCTGGGAAGTCGACGTCCCTGAAGCCTTGATGTTGAAGGAAATGGGAAACCTTAAGCTGACTTTAGTTGGTAAGTTTCTAGCCTATCACCTGAATATTGAACATGTACATCTCTGGATTGCCTCGACACATAATCTTAAAGGTACTAGTGTTTCTATTAATGCTATGCCAAGAGGTATCTTCCTTTTCTCCTTTGTGGTTTATGAAGATATGCTAAAGGTGTTAATGGGTGGCCCCTAGGCCTTTGATGTTGGCTTTAAGAACTTCATTTCCTTGTGCAAGTGGAAACCAGGTTTTGATCCTTTTGCTGACCTGGGGACTACGACACCAAATTGGGTTTTCCTCCTTGGGTTACCCCTTGAGTTTTGGGAGATAGGTATCCTGAAAGGGATTGCTAATTCTTTTGGTAGCCTCTTAGTGATTGACAAGATCACACAGTAAAATTATAAACTAGTTTATGCTCGTATTTGTGTTAATGTTGTTGTTAACACGATTCTGCCAACCTCTGTTCTTCTCAAGTCTAAATTTGGTAATTGGTCCCAACCCCTTGAATATGAAAATGCTCACCAATTCTACTAGCTTTGCAAGAAATTTGGTCATCTCATTGATTCGTATGAGAAAAGGCCAGTTGAGGGACCTAATGATGCCTTGCATTCTCTTTTTGAGCAGGTGCCTAATTCCCCTGAGGTTGTCTCTATTGCTTTCCCTCCTGAAGTATATTTATCCCTCGTGGCCACTATCCCCCCTGCGAAAGTTATTCCTTCAAGTGGCTTGGTTATTGTCCCTGTTGAGCCTCTTGCAGTTTCCAGTGCTTTGGTTAGTTTGAACTTCATGAATGCTACCCCTATCGAAAGCATCCCTACCCCGGGTTTTCAGAAAGATTGGAATCTTATGGAGGAAAAGCAAATAGTTAATTTGGTTGAAGAAAAGGGAGTCCCCCATAATGAGGCCAATTTTTCAATCTCCCAATGAAGAGGTTCTTGCTGCTAAAGAGGGAATTGAGCTAGAAGAAGGAGAATTAGTGTCTTTAGGCCCTAATTTGTCCCTGAAGGATATGTCATTTCTGTCTCAGAAGGAGGCTGGTAACTTGAGTGAATCCCTGGCCATGTTGGGATTTCCCCTTCACCCCAGTGATAGAGAAGATGAAGATGATTGGTTATGAGCTCCAAATAAGTCTAAAAAAAAGAAGCAGGATGTAGGTAGGGGAAACAAGGTAGGCAAACCTTCCCAAAAGGAATCCAGGAACAAAGACATATTGAAGGATGTGGCTGTTGGTAAACAAAGAACCTTGGACTCGATCACGGGATCAAAGTCCAAAAAGAAGTAGCCCTGGCTACTCTTCTCTGGGCCTTTTGGAGTTGTTGTACCTGGTTTTTTCTTTAATGAAGTTTCTTTCCTGGAATATCAGGGGCCTTAATAGCCCTTATAAACAATTTTTCGTTAAAACTTATATTTTGGACAATAAAGTGGATGTTTTGCTCCTTAAAGAAACCAAAATGAAGAAGGAGACCTTTGATAAGGTGATTTTGAAAATATGGCCCAGTGTTAATTACTTTGTCAATGAGGCTGAAGGAGCCTTAGGAGATATTTTTACTCTTTGGAATCCCTCAAAATTAAAAGGAACTTTGAGCTCTGCTGGAAGGAACAATTTGATGGTTTATATGGAAGGTCTTTCTTCTCAAGAGAAATGGAACTTAATTAATATCTATGCCCCTAATTCAAGTAGGGATAGATGGCATCTATGGGGGTATCTAAATGATGCTATTAAAAATAAACAGGATGACTATTGGATGTTGGGATGTGATTTCAACTCCCCCCTTCTTCCTTCTAAAAAGTTAGGGGGGGTGGATGATTATACTGAGAGTGTGATGGAGCTGGCTAGATTCCTAAATTATGTTGGGCTTATTGATATCCCTATCTAGGGTTCCAAATTCACATGGTCAAATAGAAGGATTGGTAATCAACTGATTCAAGTTAAGTTGGATAGGTTTCTTATCTCCTCTAATTGGAACATCTCTCAATTTCTCTCTCTCTTCTCTCCCAAGCTTAGGATTTTCCATAATGCTATTGTGCTTAAAAGAAATGTTGATCACAATAAGGGCCCTTTCCCTTTTAGATTTGAAATAATGTGGAGCCTTCACCCTGAATTTACTATTTTATTAAAAAATTGGTGGGATGAACCCACATGAGGCACCCCCATGTTCTGCTTGGTGGAGAAGCTAAGAAGAATCAAGAAGAGAGTGAAAGGATGGAATAAAGTTACCTTTGAAAACATCTTTGAGATTAAAAAATCACTGGGAAATAGCTTAAATGAAGTTTAGGACAAATTGGACGTTGAAAGGTAGTTGATTAAGAGATATGCATGAAGGAACATGACCTAAGATCTCAATAGTTTAAGGTCAATAAAAAGGAGGAATTTTTTTGGAAACAAAAGTCTCAGGTTCAATGGATTACTGAAGGAGATCGTAACACTAAATTCTTCCATAAATCTACCTTGAAACACAGAAGCAGGAACAAGATCTTAGATCACTCAAGAAATAAGATGGTACCACAATTTTGATTGAAAAAGAAATTGTTTAGGAAGCTGTTAAGTTCTTATCCTCCTTCCAGAATGTCCAAGGTAATGCTAATCAGGTACATGATGATTTCCTTGAAGTGATCCCTAAAGTTATATTTGAACAAGACTTAAAGAAAACGACTAATGTTGTTTCTATGGAAGAAGTTAAACAAGTTGTTTTCTCCTTTGGGGATTATAAAGCCCCTAGACCTGATGGGTTCCCTCCCGCGTTTTCTAGACTTACTAGGATATTGTTAAATCCGACTTATTCAATGTTGCTAGAGATTTCTTTAGTCAGACAAGCTCCTAAACCAATTAAATTCCACCTTTATTACTTTTATCCCCAAGAATGATGATGCCTCTTCTATTAAGGATTACAGACCCATTAGCCTCTATAATATTGTATAAAATTTTCTCTAAGCTCCTTTTGTTTAGACTTAAAGTTATTTTATGAAAAATGATTGCCCTAAACTAGAAATGTTTTGTCCATGGCATAAATATTCTTGATTTTGTTATCTCAACCCATGAAATCCTTCACTCTATGGACCTCAGTAAAAACCCTGGGATGGCCTTGAAAATTGATATCTCTAAGGCTTATGATACAGTCTCCTAGTTGTTTCTCTTTGTTGTTCTTAGGAAATTTGGGTTTGAGGGTAGATTCCTAAAGTTTCTCTATGCTTGTGTTACCTCCCCTATGTATTCGGTTCTGGTTAATGGTGTCCCTTAAGGTTTTTTCTCTTTTGGTCGTGGCTTGAGGCAAGGAGACCCCCTCCCCCTATCTTTTCATAATAGTCAATGAGGTCCTAGGAAGGAATATCCAAAAGCTAATAGACTCTAAAGCCCTTAAAGGAGTTGATGACACCATCCTCTTTGGTGAAGCATCGTATGCTTCTATCTTTTGCCAACACATTAACTATGAGAAAAGAAAGATATACTTCTTCAATGCTAACCAATTAGTGAAGGAAAGAGTGGTGAGGATCTTGGGTTGTCAGGAAGTTGTCTTACCGGCTGCCTACCTTGGTCTACCTTTGATATCTAGAAAGTTGAAAAATAATTATTGGAACCATCTGATTGAGAGAGTTCAAAAGAAGTTGGCCGATTGGAAGGGTAAAATTCTAAGCTTAGTTGGGAAGATTCAATTGTTAAAAGCCTCCCTACTGATTATCCCGATTTACTATTTGTCTCTCTTCAAAATCCCAGCCTTCATTGGGGACAAAATATAATATATTTAGAGAAGATTCATGTGGTTAGGAACAAAAGAGAAAAATAGACTGCCATTGGTTAGTTGGGAGAAATTATGCACTCCAAAAAATGTTGTGGGGATGGGGATGAGGAGAATCAAATTGCTTAATAAATCCTTAACTACTAAGGTGGGATGGAACCTTTTGGAGGGCTCTAAGGATTGAGCGAAGATTTTCTAAGCTAAATATCTGAAGAATAGAAAGCTTGGCTACTTCCTCTCTACTACTGATTTTCCTAGTGGGTCTATTCTTTGGAACCACCTTATTAAAACAAAAAATGTGTTGAAATTGGGGGTTAGAAAGAGGATTGGTAACGAAAAAAAACACTGATTTCTAGAAAGACCCCTGGACTGAGGCTTCCCCTCTCTACTCCATAGATGGCTTCAATCCCCTTAAACAAAGCTTGAAAATGATATGTGGTAAAAATGTGTTGGACTATATCAACTGGGAGGTGGAAGAACCTAAATGGAAGGAGTTCAACATATTGTTAAGGAGCATCAACTTGAGAGGTCAGGGACAGATCAACTGGGAGCCGATCTTTTAAAGGTTACACAACGTCATAGGGGAGGAAAATTGGTTTTCTATTGAAGGGGAAGATGAATGGGTGTGGAAGGGGAGATCTTCAGGCTATTTATCTATTAAACAAGCTTATAATGAATTGGTGAAACCCCTTATTGACTGCAGGGACCCTCATTGGCATAAAGTGTGGATTAAAAACCTTGAGCCAAAAGTCAACTGTTTTTGGTGGGCTGCTTCACATGGAAGAATTCTAACTATTGATAATCTGGTAAGGAGAGGATTTCAACTTGTTAATAGATGCATTATTTGCAAGTAATATGAAGAGTATGTTATGCATCTTTTCTTCCATTACTAGTTCTCTAGAATAGTGTGGTCATTCTTCCTTCCTTTTTTGTTTACTAACTGGGTGTTCCCCCCAACTATGAAGTCTTTTGTTGAAAGCTGGTCCAAGTTTCCTTTCTCCCATAAGGTCATTGTGGATCTCTGGAAGTAGGTTTGGGGTCTAAAGAAGGACCTCACTAATCTTAATTGGACCATGATCCTAGCTAGGAAGGCTATTGTGTGGGTTCCTTTTGAAAGAGAGTGGATTAAATGCAATTTTGATAGGTATTCAAAAGGTAATCCAAACATGGATGGGGTAGGAAGTCTGTTGAGAAACCACTTGGGAGACTACATTGTGAGTTATGGTGTAAACTTGGGAGTCTAATCCAATAATAAAGCTGAGGCTATGACTGTGTGGGGGTGTATAAAGACTCTAAGAGATAATGGTTTTAAGAAGGTTATTCTGGAAGGAGATTCTAAATTAATTATGGATATATTGAATGGAGGTGTTGCAACCCCTTGGGAATTAAAAGAAATCATTTACAAATGCAAGTCCCTGATGAGTTTCTTTACTAATAGATGAGTGCAACATGTGTTTAGAGAAGGGAATATCATTGCTTCTTGTGCAACCAATGAAGCGCTGAAGTGTAATGGTTGGACCCACTGGGATAACAATCATTTTCCTTTGTCATTGAAAGAAAAAGTTCTCAAAGAGAAATATGAATATGTGTACAACTTACAAAGATGATTGTTGGGAGTGGCATAGGAAGTATATGTGATCTTGTGAAATAAAGAGCTTACAGAATAATGATGATAAAAGTGGTACAACTTTGAGTATGAGGATCTCCTCAAGAGAAAAAGGTAATTATTATTTCATTCCCAAGATTGTTTTGGATCACATGGCTTTAATCAATGTGAAGAATGGTGTCAAATCCAAGTGTGATGAAGTGCCTTATGTCAATTCCACCCACCAATGTGAAGATTTTCTTGGAATGAACAATAAAGAGTCATTTATTATTTGTAATAATAATGATGAAGTCTTAGCCTAGGAAAATGTGATATTGGCTATCTCTAAAAGAAAGTTTTTTAACTTCATCTCTCTAAGTGATTATTTCCAAATCATTAGTAATTGTATTTTGCAAGTTTGGAAGGAAGCCAAAGTGTGTTGGGAATAGGATGCCATTTAATTGAAATCCTAAACATATTTCATGTATCTCCTAAGTCCTTAGAAAGTGTTCCCCAACACTAGGATTAGAAGGAGATTAAATTCAGATGAAATGCACATGTAAATTGACATTTGTAATTATTCCTAAATGATAGGAACATGTGGGGATGCCCAAGAAGAGCTCCTAAAAAATAGGAGCACATGGGGCACCCACATGGAAGGTGGAAGTCACTTTGAGTTAAGTTAATTGTTTGGAGAAAGATAACACTTCAATAATGCATGTAAAGATCCTAGAAGTTAGGAATTGATATTTACATGCATGGAGTTTAGTTCAGTATCAGTTTAGTTTAGTTTAGTTTAGTTAGTTTAATTTAGTTTAGTTATAGTTCAATTATCTTCAGTTGCATGTAGTTAGTTTCAGTTGAATTCTAGTTGAATTTAGTTGACTTGGAATGCATGACTAATGACTTGAGTTACATGACAGATAATAGGTGATACATTCAGTTAAGTGGGGATGAACAATCATGCATCCTGTTTACATGAATTGATGTAGAGATATGTTTTAGTTAATAGAGATTGACTTGGACCCACCTTAGGTGCCCAAGTTGGAATCTTGGAGTTAACACTTTTGCATGAGAAGATATTTTATATGGCTGAGTTAAGTGGGCCCATTCTTGGGTGCCAACTTTGAGGAGGAGCTTACAAGATATCTTTGTAATCAACGTTGAGTTAGGACTTCAGTTTTGGAAGCCCAAATTGATGAGGACTTGGTTTGACATTAATTTTCATGGAAGAACTCTACTTGCAAAGAATAGGCATAGGTTTTGTGAGATAAGCTTTGTACTTTGTATTTGTAAACTCTTTGGAGTTTACAAGGCTCATTATTGTCTATAAATTGTAGCAAGTTGAAGAGAGTTCTATCAGATTTTATTGGAGGTTTTGAAGAAGAATTGTTGAAGGAAAAAGAAGCATCACAAGCAAGGATTGAGAAAGAATTATTATAATCTTGTTCTAAGGTTAAATAATACAAGCACTATTGATTCTTGTGGTGGAGTTTTTTCCCTAAAGGGTTTTTTCATGGTATATGTTGTGTCACTTCTATCTTCTAGTTTTATTCTTCTACAATTTTCTGTCTACTTCTACAAATGGTAAATGAATCTAAATACATAATCATCCACAAAGAAATTGTAACAAAGAAAACTTAATTAGATCTACAATATAATAGTTTTATAAAGTATTAAGCTACATAATTACCTCCATTTTCAACATTTGGTATCAGAGCTAATGGTTGGGGTAGAGTTTGGGACGCCTTTCTCTTAAAATTTTGAAAGTTTTTTGGCTGTAGTGGGATCCTTTACTATTGTGTTTTTGCTGATTTTGGAAAATAAGTTTGTTACAATGAGTTTTAATTATCATCTATATATTGAAAGATTCAATGGATCTAATTATGAGATATGGAAACTAAAAATGGAGGATCTCCTTGAAGAGAGAGATCAATGGTTAGTTTTTGGTAATGAGACAAAGTCACCTACAATGATGTTAGATGAGGATTGGGCTAAGCTTGATAAGAAGGCAAGAGGGACCATAAGATTATGTCTTGCTGATGCTGTTCTCTTGAGTGTTTTAGAAGAAACTACTGCATACAAGTTGTGGAAGAGAATAGGTGATATCTATCAAAGGAAAAGTCTTAGTAATAAGTTGTATCTGAAAAGGAAGTTGTATTCTTTAAAGATGAAAGATGGTGATTCTGTTGCAAATCATTTGAATGCTTTTAATTTTATTCTAAGTCAGTTAGCATCTGTAGATGTAAAGCTAGAAGATGAAGATAAATGCATTTTGTTACTTTGTTCTTTACCAGAATCTTGGGAAAATCTAATTGTTGCTATCAGTGGTAGTGGTGCAGATCCAAAGATGGAAAATATAATTCCTACTCTCCTATCAAAGGAGATGAGGAGGAAGTCTAAAACAAAAATCCAAGATGCCTTGTTTGTAAAAGGTAGGCCTGAGAAAAAGGAACCTAAGGGAGACAAGGAAGGAAAGGGTAAGTCTGAAGGACGGAGTAAGGTAAAGTGTTGGAACTGTGGGAAACTGGGACATGTAAAAAAGGATTGTAAGAACAAGAAAAGAAGTTTTGATTCTTCTACAGAGGAATCCTCAGATGACGGTAATCATGCATTGATCATTTCATGTAAAAATGTTAGTGATGTTAAAGAGTGATCTTCATGAAGAGGATGGTAGTCATGATGCCATATGTAGCTTGTACCACAGTTCAGTGGGAGTTTTTGGCAGTGATGTGGATGCATCATTGGTAAGGTTATCTTCATGTCATTGGGGATATGTTTTTTTTTGGTTTAGAGTGGTTGCTATTTGTAGACATCCAAATTTGACAACTTCGACACGGTCAAACTCTTCTACTTTATTCATCTATTTCATCAATATTAATTAAATGATTTATTTAATTAATATTTCATCTTTCTCCCTAAAGTCTCTAAAGTATTTAATTCAACAATTAAATACTTTACCGTACACCTTTTCCTCTCTAAATTAAATAAACATATTAATTTATTTAATTTAGTCATTTGACCTTTTTAAAATCAATTTTAAATTCTTCCTTTTTCTCTCTCTTTGTCACATACTCCATAACCCTCTTCTAATCTGGATTAATTTAATTAATTCACGATTAGGATCTACACACCCTTAATTAGGGATTAATGTCACATCCTCCAACTTTTTCTACTTGCTTCTAATCCCTTATTATTTTCCTTAATCATATATTTGCAAAACCTTAATCTAATCCCCTTGCTACATTTAGCATACCTTTTTTGGTCAACTTTCACATTTTCCACATTTAGCATTAACCCTCTTCCCCATGTGAATTTTAATTCACATTTATTGATCCAAGATTCCTCTCCTCCCCATGTGAATTCTTAATTCACATTTATCCTTCCAAAACTCTCCTTATTCCTATGCAACTTCTAGAACCTTTGACTTGTCACATCACTCACATGTGTCCAAGTCTTCTAGAGTCTTTGACTTGTCACATCACTCACATGTGTCAAAATCCTACCTTTTTGGGATCCTTGTCTTATCCACAAGATTCCTCCAATCATGTGAATTTTTAATTCACATTTATTTTTCCAACTACTTTCCTCTTCCCCATGGAGATTTTTGTGGAATTCTAAATTTCCTCAAGTGTCACTTTCATTCTTACTTGGGGACAAGAAGTTCCTTGTTGAGGAAATTTTCCCATCTCCCAAAGTACTTTCAAAGTACTTGTCCTTCTTCCACATAATTTGTCCTTCTTCCACCTCACTTTTACCTCTTTCCATTTGATCATATCCTTAGACACCTCATCCTCCACATGGAAAGATGTGAGGGCTTGTGAGTCCTCAACTCACCATAGCCGTTCATCTTGGCCATGGTGGATCGATCTTGACTGTTGAATTCTCTAGAGAATTCAATTTTCTCTATAAATACCCCCCATTTTCATTCATTAAGGGACCTTATGCATTTTGTATCAAACTTATGCTCTTGTGACATTTAAGCAATAACCAAGAACTTCTTTGCATTTAAGTCATTTTGCATACTTACCTCCATTTCCATTATCATGGCATACTTAGTCTAGATCTCATCCCACCTTGCATCCATTTCTCATCAATATTGCCATCCAAGGAGCACATATTTCTAGCTACATCAAGGGATAACCAAGGATATCAACATGAAAGGTATAATCACTTCCATTTTTTATCTTTCTTTTGTGCTTTCACTTTGGCTAATCATTGAGGTGGTCTTGTGTTTCTTTATTTTTCATTTCTAGCTTAGTTTTTCATATTTAGATAGAAAAAAACTTGCATCCACATTTATGGCATCCTCGGTGGGACCCACAAACGGGTTCATATCCTTTCACGTTTATTGTTGTTTCATTTTTGAAGGTTTGGGTTGTAGAGGGGCGTGCCTGCCCTTGATAGACACCAAGGGGCGTGCTTTCCCTTGACAGACACATGGGTGTATCTGCCCTCCTAGAGGGGCGTACCTTCCCTTGAAAGTTTCCTATTTTTAGCTTTTTAGTTTCTGTTTCTAACTGTTTTTCTATAGAGGGGCATACTTTCCCTCCCAGAGGGGCATACCTACCCTTGACAGCTTCCTGTTTTTATCTTTTTAGTTTTTGTTTCTAACTATTTTTCTACAGAGGGGTGTACTTGTGCTCCTAGAGGGGCATACTTGCCCTTAACAACTTCCTGTTTTAGCTTTTTAGTTTCTGTTTCTAACTATTTTTCTGTAGAGGGGCGTACCTACCCTCCCTAATGGGTGTACTTTCCCTAGACAGAGAATTTCAAGGTAAAAACATGGGGTAAACTTCATTTTTAGTTTATGTTTTTGATTGCTTTTGATTGGTACTGACCCTAACTTGTCTTGCTGGTGTTTGTGTGAGTTTTTCTAACATTTGTGCAGCTCCCAACGCTTGTTGAAGATCAAAATATAAAACTCGTAACACATTTTTTGCAGGGTGGACAGTTTCATTTTCTTGATTAGTTGTTGTCATTCTCTTTGATATTTAGGCACATAGCTTAATTAGGGGAGAGTCAACTTATTGTGTGTTGTGTTTGATAGTCCACTTGTGTTACCCAAGGGGGTGTTATATTGTTCAAGCTTTCCCCTTGCACTTCGTGTGAGCCTAGGGAGTAGCCAAAAATGGTTAGCATTCTCTTCTTAGTGAGACTTGCTGTTAGAAACCAAGATCAGACATGCAAACCAAAAAATAACCTTCCACAAAGAGAAAAACAGAAAAAACAAAAGCTTTGCAAAAAGATGTGCAAAAAATTATTATTCAGGAATTCATAATTACATGAGATGTTTTTCTTTATAAAAGTAAAGTATGCTTAACCCTAATCTTATCTTGAGCAACAGGATAGCTCAACAAAATAAGGATGAGAATAATTAACTTAGGAATTAAAATATTACCTAAGTAAAGTTATGCAAGTGTAATTAAATATTAATTACACCAACACCCCCCCATAAGTGCGACTTAGGGAGACTAACAAAGCATGCACCTAAAACTAAGATGAATGCAAGAAAGCATGAATGGGTCCCAACAATAAGGCCTGATTAGGTACCCATGTACAAATGCAATAATGAGGTAGAGAAGGAAAACCTAGTGGGACAAAACCTCCCACAATGAGATGACTACTATAAAGAAGCACTGGAAGAACACTATGGAGTAACACTGGAACCACAATCCAACAAGCAAGGAAAGATACTTTTGTCTACAAGAAACCAAAGCAGAATCATAATAATGTGACAGTAGACCTGATGCCACAAAACACTGAAAAACTCACAAACTAGAACAACCCTAGAATCTGTGAAGCAACAATAGATGAAATGATGACAAAATATGGAAACCGTGTATCTAGATGCCGATGCCAAACTGAGACACAAACTCTTCCATGGGAACAAGTACCATAAAGACTCTAGAATGTTAACCATAAAAACATAGCCCTCAAACTGAGATGGATCTGAACCAATGAGGATCAATAACCATAAACTCCCAATTTAAAGTGTGAACCGATGTGAATCTGATATGTGTCAAGCTAGAGCAAGATGTGGCCAAAAGAAACTAAGAAACTAGATAACCCATGTGAGTTTCCATCAAAACAAGATGGAGATCAAAGTGAAAACTACACTCTAATTAGATTATTATGCAAGAAACCCCCTGATGGAACTTTATCTCAGTTCATTTATTACAATAACCCAATGATTATAAAAGGAGAGAATGCTAATATGCATAAATAGAAAATAAAAATAGACCTCATATATGTGTAGAGGATAGAACCAACTTTCCAACGCTGCAAGAATGATGAAAAAAGGATCACCAAGTCAAAAGATATGCCCTCCGAAGCAAATTTTTTTTATTTGAGTTCAAGGACCTGCAAAATAAATTTGGAGAAAAATCAGAAGAATCTACCTTCACCACTAGATTGGTGGTGGAATCAGCTTTCCAATGGTATCTAGTTTGGGAAAAAAAGGACATCGTACACAAAAGTTACGCCCAATTTTGTAAAAGTGCTCTAGAAAGGCCAATATGGCCTAGAGGCTAAAAAAAAAAGCCCCTGGTCTTGTGCGCGACTAAGGGCTGGCGGAATGGGGACTGGGGCAGAACCCCTAGTCATCCATAGGACTGGCAGGTGTGCTGGGAGGCCGGCCGGGGACTGGGCACATAGCGCCCGGTCCCCCATATGACTGGAGTCGGTGCTGCAGGGGGCCCGCGGGGGCTGAGCTTGGGCCGACGGTGCTGATGGGTGGCGTCGTCGGGCTGAGTGGCCCTCCAGTGGCCGGTGGGTGGCGGGGAGGATTTATACGGGGAGTGCCAAATTTTTTCAGAAAATTTCAATTTTTTAAATTTTTTTTTGAATTTTTTTAAAAAAATGTGCCTCGTAACAATTTTTTTTTGCCTCCCGAATCAACTGCACCAAAATTGACAAAACGACATGGGTTCTTAGGGTTTTTGGCCACTGCGAACGTGATGGTGACCTTCGTTTGTGCCCAAAGTTCCCCGAAAAATCAGCTACCTCTAGAGCTTGCAAAAAATCTCCCAGCTTGAAACCCTCATAGATCTAGTAAACGATGACCAAAATCTACAAAATAAAAGCCAATCCTAACTTTTTCCATTGCTTTGAGTCCAATGTTGAAGCTCGATCTGACCGAAAATGCCTCATAGATGAACTCAAGGCATGATACCCTCGAGGAATCCCAAACGAACTTTGCAATGATTTTCTTAAAAATCTGAGAAGGTGTTGTAAATCAAGACTTTGATACCATGTTAGAAACCAAGATCAGACATGTAAACCAAAAAATAACCTTCCACAAAGAAAAAAATAGAAAAAAAAAAGCTTTGCAAAAAGATGTGCAAAAAATTATTATTTAGGAATTCATAATTACATGAGATGATTTGCTTTATAAAAGAAAAGTATCCATAACCCTAATCTTATCTTGAGCAACAAGATAGCTCAACAAGATAAGGATGAGAATAATTAACCTAGGAATTAAAATATTACCTAAGAAAAGTTATGCAAGTGTAATTAAATATTAATTACTCCAACACCTGCTTGGAGATTTCATCACCCCAAGGGACGATCCCAACCACATGTACCGACAGGGTATAGAAAGGGGGGAGAGCCAAAGTTGTACCCCAATCCAGTCACGTCATGTCTGGCGGAGCGTTGAAACTAGGGTGATACCTAGATAGACATGAAGAGTTGGTTCAAGCCTTTCAGTAACTTGTTGGGGTTCCCGACTCACGCTTGTGACATGCTAGTATTCACAATTGTACCTCACATACCAAGAGTATATCAAGGACTCTCTAGATGTCTTGTACATCCTAGATTAAGGACTGTGTTAGCCATACCTTTAACACTAATCATAGGATTGTGTTGTCTGAAGTGTCACTATTGAATTTGACACCATTTTCTGATGGATGTTCATCGGCGGTTCGACAAATCTTTGTCAGAAAAGCAACAAAATGACGAAAACATTTTCGTCATTATTTTTTCGTCGCATGTCCGACAACGAATTAAACGTTGAACTAATGACGTAGATTTGTCAGTCGTCTGCATCATAAAATGACTTGGATGTTCGTCGGAATATCAAAAAAATGGGCGTCAAAAGAACACCTGAAGTTCGTCACCATTTCGACGAAATGGGAAAGTATTTACGATGAAGCCTTCATCGTAGCTAAGCAACTTCATTGGGCCTTTATGTGATTTGTCGGTGCCGTTCGTCGAAATTATGACGAAATGGCCAAGGAGTTACGACGAAGCCTTCGTCGCAGCCAGGAAACTTTGTCAGACCTTTTCTATGGTTCATCGGTGAACTGTGTTGAAAGTACAAAAAATGGCCAAGGAGTTACGACGAAGCCTTCATCGCAGCCAAGAAACTTCGTCGGACCTTTTATGTGGTTCATCAATGGACTTCGTCAAAATGGCGACGAAATGGCCAAGGAGTCACGACGAAGCCTTCGTCGCAACCAAGCAACTTCGTCGGACCTTTTATGTGGTTCTTTGGTGGACTTCGTTGAAATTGCGATGAAATGCACAAGGAGTTACGACGAAGTCTTCGTCGCAACTATAGCAACTTTGTCAGACCTTTTCGGTGATTTGTCAGTTGTGTTCGTCAAAATTTTGATGAAACAATGCAATTTTTTTAAAAAAATATTCGTTGAAATGTGCAATCAGTGAGAGATCAATCAAGTTGTGTCCCTTCGTATTCAAATCTTGGGAAATTATTTTATTCTATCATTTTCCATGTTTATTAGACACTCGCTGAGACGTCATGTAGTTTTGCTGATGCCTTGAGTCTCTTCGACAATCAATATTACATATTACTTTGGTGTCACACAGTCTCATCGATGTTCTGAGTCTCACCGATAGCCAATAGATCATATGTCGCTATGGTGTCATGCAGTCATACCGACGTTCTGAGTCTCCCCAAGAATTATTCCTTTGGTCTTAAGTGTATCGCTATGATTCTCACCAATGATAACTTATCGCTGTGACTTTGGGGGTTGCCGAGACTTTCCTTCGACTACTTAATAGCTTACAATCAAACTTGAGCTTGAAATTACAAAACAAAATATCATGCCAATTAATTTTACCATTGTTATTCCAGAGCTTCAGCTTATGGCATAATAAGTACCAAATTTCCTGAGCATAAAAACATTCAAAACGAATATGTTTGATAGTTTCCTGAGTCCTACAGATACTACAAATTTCAACACTTTCATGGTTAGATTTATAGGGATCTATCTTTTTCATTAATGTAGAGGTAGGTAAAGGAGAAATAATTATAATTGTAACACTATTCATAGTCCAGTAAATTATGTTTGTAATTTGTGTTCAATGGACCTTAGTTTTATCATTATATTGCCCATCTAATACCATATTTTAATCCAGGGTTCAACTATCTCAGATCTAAAGAAGCACCTTCAATTAACCATTTAAAGTACTATAAAATAAGGTAATACTTTTACTTGAGAAAGATTGGGTACACTTGTAGGATTAAAGTTCTCGTAATCATCAGGATTTATTGGCACACAGACACAACCTACAACATATGAAGTAATGGATGACTAAAGTTAGTGAAATGGTCCTTAATATGTGAGTGGTTTGCAAATTGATTGGTAGAAAATAAGGTTACAAACAGATCTACATAAAAAATTATGAGGACAACTACTACTGTAATCATCAAAATAGATGAAAAGTGCAAAGGAAAGAGTTGAGCTACATCTCTAGAGCCTAAAAAAAACACATGCAAGAAACATAAAAAAAAAAACAAACCCATTTTTGGATGAATACAAAATGGTACCTTCAGCAAGTGATTTATATGCTTTCACACCTAACACAGGACATTAAGAAGATTTTAGTCTTCCTTTGTGAAATTAACTACTTACATAATAAACCCATAAACCAATATTATATACCTCCATGTCTAGCTGAGGGTAGGTATAAGAGAAAAAAATTTCTTCAATGCAATGCCAAAAAATATCAATGTGTGTGTAGGTTTGTATTACTTAAAATATCATTTCACTGCCTAAGGAAAAATACCAAAGTGATGTTTTAAATTTCAATCTTCACATAGGCTCCCTTATTGCTACACGTGTATATACAAGCATTATTCGAGCTCTAAACTATTCAAATATTAAGGATTTAATTAGCTATAAGATGGAAAGTTGTTGTTTAGACAAAATCCATCATCTTTTACATATCTTTATTCACTCCTAGCACTTAGGATAAATTTATTGTAAATGTAGCGAGAAATGTGAATCTTTTATGACAAAGAAAATTCTTAAAAGGAGGGATGAGAGAGCAAAGGGTAGAGGGCAAGAGAATGCTTGAATGTATAGAAAATTATAACATTTTGATCATTATAAAAATGAAATGAATCTTAATTTTGAAACATTAATATCATTTAGAACATTTATGATCAGAGATAGATGTAAGTGAAACTTTTGCAGCATACCTACAGGATGGTACAAAATTTCGTAGTTGAGATTGAGCCTCCCCATCAACAACAAGATCCAAATATCCGTTGTCTATCTGTCGATCCTCTAAACCCTTTAGAGTTGTCAATTTTTCCACTAACCTATTATGCACAAAAGTCAAATTTTAGAGTTATGTCACCACTAAAAATAGAAGAAACAGAGCTTTGAAACCAAATCCACACACAACACAATGTGGTATTCATACAAAGCCATGCAAACAAACTAAACTCAGAACATTGGAGTGGAAACAACTTCAAATTATGATGCAGAGCATGAATTCAGGGTATAAAGAATCATTTTCTGCCACCATAGTGAAAAGTTAGCACTTTCTTTCATCTTTGCATATTGGTTTGATGCTTCAAACAATGCATTTCTTATATTGAAAAGTGCATTGAGCTTCTCTTTTGTTTTGAGAATAGTTTAATATTATCTACTTAACAAGGCCAACCATGTGACGGTGGAAGCTCATTTAGCCACTCACCCACCCCCCTGCCCCCCCGCCCCTCACATCACTCTCAATTCCCCATACCCAATCATATAACATTAATCATTCATTCATCCATTAATAACATATAACATTCATTCATTCATTAATAACATATAACATTCATTCATCCATCCATTAATAACATATAACATTCATTCATTCATTAATTAATAACATATAACATTCATTCATTAACATATAACATTCATTAATTAACATATTCGCATTCATTCATTAACATATAATATTCATTCTTTCAGTTTTTACATATTATGAAAAATATTGTTGTCATGATATGATTACAATGACTCTTTTTTTGTTTCTTTTTTAAAGTTACATAAAGCTGAAGTGGAGTATCATTTTCTAAATCAATTTATGTCCCCCCTTTAGTTGTTCTACCCTCTGCTCATGATCTTAATGTACGCCTAGTCCTCTGCTCATGACGTGGACGCCGCTGCAAGGGGGGGTTTGCTGCAATAAGAAAGAAATGTTAAACTGATATGTTTTATTATTATTGTTACAAGTGTTTCATTAATTAAAAGAGCATTAGAATGGTTCTCTTTACCTGATGGTTCCACATCATGTTCCTAAAATTCTCTTATAGACTCATGCTCAACATCTTGAACACCCTCTAAATCTTGATCTACAGTTGAAACATGAAAGGTTACATTAATTAATACACCAATTGAAATTAAATATGTTTAAAAGAACATTAGAGTGGTCCTCTTTACCTGATGGGGCCACATCATGTTCTTGATCTTCTCTAGCCTGATCATGCTCAACACGTTGATCACGCTCTACATGCTCTAAAGTTGAAACACGAAATGTTACATTAATTAATACACCAATTGCAATTAAATATGTTTAAAAGAAATTTAGAGTGGTCCTCTTTACATGATTGGGCCACATCATATTCATGATCTTCTCTAGTCTGATCATGTTCAACATGTTGATCACGCTCTACATGCTCTAAAGTACCAGGATGCACACCATGACCTTCATTTGCACGTTGTGCTCCACCCTCACCAGGCTGCATTCCAATGTCCTGTGCAATATTATCATTGCTTGAATGTTTAAAACAAATAGGCATGTAATTAATTTATGGTAGAAATTAATATTGAATAGATTTCACAAGTATTCAATTTTAAATAAACTTTATTGAGTTTATTTACATTATTAATAGGATACAATGGAAGATTGTGTTTGCCCAGTCAAGACTCTTAGGCGTTCAGCCACGGCTCCATAGCCTTGCTGGAAGGCAATCTTGAGGTCCTCTTCTGTGGGAACTCTGTTGAATTCAGAGCCCTAAATTTTTGCAGAAGATCATGAATTTTGCTTCTATGGTGTGATAAAACCAAAATTGTTTTCAAAATATTATAATTTGGATGCAATATTTCATTTATTGATACTTACAATTCGTGCAGCTAATTTCATATAACCACCAGAGCCAAGTTTGTGTTGCCCGTGCTTTTCTAGTCTTGCCTTTGTTGCCTTAGATGTGTCTGGTGACCTATGAAAAGTTTGAAATCGTTAGATTATGTAAAAGAAAGAGTAATCGATATATAATTACATTGTTGATAGTATCCACATACCTTCCTTGGCGGTGGTGTCTTTCCTTTTTCTTTTCATCATTGCGGGTCCTTCCACTCCCTCTCCGGAATCAACGGGGGACACTCGTACTTTTTGTTCTTCTCTAAATGTGACCTATATTGGTCCCTCACATACTTTTTATAGGTACCAACTTTCTTAAGGACCTTGGTTTGGTTGAATGTTTTATCACCGAACAACACAACTAAACGATTAATGAGATCATCTTTTAAATCTTGATTTTGGGTATTCCACCGTGTACATATGGTGGGCCCGAAGAGCTCCAATGTAATATCACTTAGATAAAAAACATCATTTCTTGTAAAATGATCATGGGATCAATAGTCTAAAAAGAGCGATTAATAAGTAAATTTCAATTGGATTATATATAATAATAATTAAAACATTTCAAAGTACCTAGGACCTTCTCTATCTTTATGGGAATGAAATCTCGGTCACCACAAGTGTAGCGGAAATGTTCCCATACTAATATCTGAGAAGATATAGGAAATGTTGCTAAAACATCACGATTACTAGTGGCCTTTGCATCCCGGGTACATGTCTTGGCGCGTGTTCTAGTATGTGTTATTTGCCAGGAGGGTGCATTAACGGTCACATGGTATGTGTTGCCAACATTCAGGCGACAATATGAGCCGCGGATGATGGGGAATTAGGATGATGTGATGTATGCCTAGGAAGATCATGATGGACACTTGTACCAACCCTTACTCCTTGGGAAGCACTTGCAATACCCTGATCATGGCCAGGAGCATCATGAGGAGGCAAATAACCCTATAAAAACAACACATATTTTAGTTCATGACATAAAAGAGTACAAAATATAAAACCATGAATGAACTTATGTTATAATTAAAGACCTCATGAAAACTTACTTGCAAGTAATCTCTTAGACAATATTTTAACCCTCTCTCTTATCTCATATGTTTGAGGCACTATGAATATCAACTTAACCATTTGTTCATTGCATTTTTTTTGGATCTTCTTTATCGTATCGAGAGGGTTTGTTGAATAAGCGATATCATCATCACAAAATATTGACTGCACCTCATTATGGATGCTCTCCTCTATTGCTGGTGCCTTTCCCCAATCAATCAACTACAACAAGAATATTAAAAAAACTATCGAAATCAACCCAATAAACTTATGAAAAAAACATAATAATAAAACATTTTGCTCGTATCTAATTTGTACAATTACAATGAGGTAAACCTGTCGAGTAGAAGCACCTGAAGATACATCACGATCTGTGCTTTGGGTCAGAGCCTTCTCCGTACGATTAATATCCCGCTGTGACAAAAATTAAATATAAAAAAACATTACCGAAATGAAACCAATAGACTTACGAAAAAAAATATAAGAATAAAATGGTATATTGGAGTCATTAATTGGAGGTTGGGTAAAATGGTACATAGTACGTACCACCCCCATAGTAACTATGTTTGTAACTAAGCGATTTAAATTGTAATCGATTATCAACTCTTCCCCTGCAATTATTGATTTTATGGCACATACGAATACATGGTTTCCCTCGCGCGCCTCGAATATGCAATTGGGTTGCTTATTTGTTGACCCAGGTCATGTACTGTTTATAAACCCTACAATATTTCGTGATGCTTTTGGCCTTCTGTCAATGTACATAGCCACTCCTTTAATTTGATCCTTATCTTTTAGTTGTATATAATTTGCTGATAGTGCATACCTATGCATACTTCGTATATATCAAACCAGTTGCATTCAATCTTTGTAACTGTAACAGGGTCCAACATACTCCATCAATTCAGTAACTTTTTCGTAACAAACCTTTATGTCATCCATGCAAAATAGGCTGAAACCATGTAATGACGATGGTGCTATGCGATATATCCTCTCGTTGACACAAAAATGGAGTGTTTATTAGAGGAAGTTACATTGAACCCATTGTTCAGTGAATGTTTTTGTACCTCAAGGGCACCTCGGCGTCGCCTATGCTCTCATCATCATAGAACGCGGCCCCAGCCAGTGAGAAAAAATTCCATGCGTTTACAAAATTTTCTTCCTAATCTTTTGACTATCTAGTTGATCTCCCTCTTTTTAGACATACTACATGTCTGCGGCTTTCCTCTTCTCTTCACAATTTCCCTCACTTTCGAGGAAGGCAGTCGATAAATACCTATTTAATTGGTACACTCCTTAAGGATGTTGGATGAAGTTCTTTCATGGTGATGTGATCCCAAGGTGACATTATGATTAATCTATGATTTCATCGCTAGAATTTCACAGGTTATAAGGTAATCAAGTCTTGATAGATTGCAAGCTATTGTTACTACCGTCCAAATGTGCCCATCACAAATCAAATCTACTTAACGTTTTAACTCCCAAACTTTGTAACAAGCGTTAAATGTGACTATGGTCCACCAGTTACACAACCAAGGCCTCAAATGTATTCTCTAATTGTAATCAAAGGACTTTTGCTCTTCATTCAAGTAAATAAACTTGAAGGGAAACACCACCAAGTGGTTTATTGGACACCTACATGACTAAAAATAGAAGTAAATTTACATTTAATTTCCATATGTCTAAGTGGTTAACGGGGAGGGAGTGTGTACTAGGCCTGGTTAAGTCATCATAAGTTTACACTTTGGCAATAAATTTTTTTTAAGTCATTAAATCTTCCTATGTCTAATTGCTAGGAGATTTTTGGTATGTTTTAAGGTAGGATGATTGATGAAAGAGCCCAAAGACTAGCCTTTCTCCATGGTATCCAGGTACACATAGCAACGGTCTTCTCTTATATGGTTGGACATGATTTAAAGAACTTAGCTAGGTCTATGTGCCTCTAGTAATCACTATAAATGTTTGTAAGGATAAAATGACTAATTGCATCAGGTAGGAGAGAATCAACTTTGAGTTCTTCAAAGATTATATTCCACTATTCATAATTTTTAAGGGTTGTGTGTGGAGGAGGTTATCACTACCAAGAAGGGAGGAGACCTTTCCTTGTATTCTTTTATAATTTTCATTATTCTTATTTATTTTACACTTACATTTACAAATACACATACATATGCATTTACTGTTTTCATTTATTTCTCATGTAGTTTAATAGTTTGATCGATTTCATATTATATGTGTTGAAGACTTTAGAATTTCAATTACATTAATTTATGGATATGTTGTATCTATAACACTACAAAACCATATGCTCTTTGCATTTACACTTGCATTTAGAAATACACATTTATATACATAGATATAAATTTCTTTAATGATATGTTGCATTTATTGTTCTACGAGAGTATCCAATAATTGCATTTACATTTACATTTAAAAATACATATACATACATACATACATACATATATATATATGTGTGTGTGTGTGTGTGTGTGTGTGTGTGTGTGTGTGTGTGTGTGTGTATCATTTATATTCAGTGTTCAGAAACAACCCATTAGGTTTGCACATGGATAAAAATTCATAAAATCAGATGTCCCATACATGTTTTGTTGAAACCTAGGCTTGAACCTCTCATTTCACATGCTTTTCTTCACAAAACTATTGAGAACAACAACTATACCTTCTTTATTTCTCATCCTACACCCTATTCATGCATCCTACAATTACAACAGTATCCATGGGGCCTCTTACACAAGCTACAGTAATAAAAAAAAGTGTAAGAGCCCCTTTATATCATGTTTCGACTACAAAACCCTCAAAAAAAGGGTAACTTAGATTATGATTTGTTGGTGAACTGTATGGACAAAATCATTAGCACCAGCTCATTCTTGGAGTCTTTTGAAAGAGAAGCGAATCAGGTGGCAGTTAAGTACAAACCTTATAGTGTCAAGGTGAATGAGGTGATCAATTTTGATTGCCCAATTGATGAAGAGTACTAGAGATGGGTAAATGTATATTTAGCTGGAGTTCCAGAGCAGAAGTTTCGGAGCTGAGCTGGAGGTTCCGGAGCCAAATTGAAAGTTCCAGAGTTGAGTTGAAAGTTCCGAGCTAGAGGTTCCGGAGCCAAGTTGAAAGTTCCGTAGCCGAGTTGAAAGTTTTGGTGCCGAGCTGGGAAGTTCCGGAGCCGAGCTGGAAGTTTCGACGCTAAGCTACAAGTTCTAGAGCAGTGCTGTTAGAGTTCCGGAGCAGCGCTATAAGTTCCAGAGCAGCTCTGCAAGTTCCGAAGCAATGCTGCTAAGGTTTTGGAGCATCTTCCCTGGAGCTCATATATTTGTTCTGTTCGGATTTTTTCTCTAGAGGATGGTTTAGCTCTCTCCTTGGGGTTATGTTCGGCCATGTAAGTTGTCGGTATATCGTTTCTGCTACCGCTTTGTGTGCAAGTTATTCGTTATGTTATGATTTTTTTTTTATCTTGTCCTCTTTTGGCTCTTACCCTTCGGGGTTGCGTAGCGGGATGTTACACAACATGGAATGTTTCTTTTAGTTAGAAAATTTCAGCATATTTGTCCTTGTTTGGAATATCCTACAATCACATACATGCCAAGCATTAAGCAAACATTTTGTGTCGGCTTAGTCCAGTTACTTTATATTGATCCTCATGAGTTTTTGATATTTGGTTGTTAGGGTCGTAGTTCTTAGAATTGGCACATATTAGTTGATTATTTTATGATTTGTGTATCAGCCTAATTCCCCCGTTAAATCACCTCTTAAACGGGATAACCTTGCAAATTTTATGTGTGAAATCATTTGCATCACATTGTTAAGAATAAATATGCATGTTAGTAATCCCTTGCGAGTCTATATGGAAATTTATGTAGTCACCAATCTAAGATTTTAATGATTCCTTAGTTTGCACTACATGCTCTATATCATTTAACCTTCAGGTGTTCATAACGAAGTCTAGAATCATTACTGGTAAAGCTACATGGGAAAAGAGTTTCATCTTTTTAGTTATTTAGATGTATTTGTGATTTCCTTAACCCAACAACCAATTTGAATAGAAGTTAAATTATGGTGTGTCTCATATTCTGATTTAAGTTCAAAATCTTTGTAGGAGTTATGTCAATTGCATGCATGTTCATTCCTCTGAGGCTTATGTTTATCCTTTGAAGATCTTAATCTTACCTTACACCTGTCTTAATACTCCATATTTTATTTTCTATTCTAGACAAGTAAAATATACCGATTGACGTTGTGCACTTGATCCTGACCTACTAACATCGTTTCTTCCTGGATCATCCCTCGGTCTAACCATTTAATCAAATCTCCTTATCTGATTAAATTCATCAATATTCCTCTCTTAATTGAATAAATAATTTTATCTGATTAAGTCAATCTCTTTTGTTAATCAAATCAATCCATCTGATCTAACTATCCCTATTTAATTAAATAATTAATTTTATTTGATTAAATCTCTAAAGTCTATCCATTAATTTAAAGAAATTAAAATCTTATTTGATTTAATCTAACACCATCTCTTTTAATTAAATAAATCAAAATCCTTATTTAATTAATCCCTTATCATATTCCTCTTATTTGATTTAAATAAATCCATAAATTTGAGTCAAATAGGTCACATCATCTAATCTCTCATTAAATTAATTAACCCTTGATTAATTTAATCTCATCTCATGTCCCATCCTCTAGATTTTGCAAGTTGCACATGAAAATATATTTAATTCATTTATTAAATCCCTATTTTCCTCACAAGGCATCTTTTGGAATATTCTCTCAATTTGAATTCAAAAATTCCAAGTCAACATGTACATCCAACAAGGAAATAACTTCATCTTACATGTCCTTTGCCTTGAGCCAAGTGGCATTTATTGCATTTTCCCTTCCCTCTTACAAGTCATTTCAACAAATTTGAAATTAAAAAATATGCATTTATTGGCACAATCCCCAAATCTTGCACATCCTTCATCCACTCATAGATTGACAAGTGGCATCATGCCATTGGATGAATGTTAGTCCCACATTGCTCAAATTTGGACATTCATCCATCTTGGCATTCTCTAAATAAAGAGCTCATATCCTCATGTGATCATCCACAAATTATGCAAAGTTATTATGCTAAAATATTTAGCCATTCTCATCCATCACCATTGAGTTCTTAGCTAGGTTTTTTGCAGATTTTGGTTTGAAGCTCTCATCCTTCATCAACAAAGTGGATCAATCTCATCAACATATCAAGTTTGCATCTTAGGAATTGGGAAAGGGCCAATTTTCACATCAAATTGGCACCAATTCCCCCATGGGATCATGAGTTTGCACATTTAAATTAGGATTTAATCTATTTTGTTGTTTTTATTGTGTTTTTATTGTTTTCTTTCCTATTTTGAAGTTTGTAAATGGATTTCATGGGGAATCCTTGTTTTAGCTTGCAATCTCTTGTCTAACTTGTTTATTCTTGTTGTTTTGCAGGTACTAGGATTGGGGTTCGCACAGCTATAATTTTGTCCATTTATGTTGGCTGCTATTCATAATGTTGTCGATTTATGTTGGGCGCTCTTATAATGTTGTCCATTTATATTTGGCTCTATTAATAGGGTTGTATGTTTATACTGGGCGTTATTCATAATACTCTCCATTTATTAGGTGCTATTCATAATGCTAATATTCTTAGGAAGATCAACGATAGTTTATCTTGAAAATAAAAGATAATATCATTGATGAAAATATTCCTTACTAGTAAATGTGTATTAATTATTCCTAAAAAAATTTCATATACGAAGGTTTTGGAAATTAAGTGTTGATGGAATTTAAGAGTGGATTCATTCCATTTTCACTCTTGTCATAAGAATATTGGGTGATCAATTACTTTTGTCAATCAAGCAATTAGCTTAATACCCTGGTCTTTCTGTTCAATATTCATTCAATTAACCACACCAATTAGGAAGTGATTGTTATTTATTTTATATCAATCACATTGAATCTTTGTTTTTGATGAGAAAAAGCAAGTTTTGATGGGACCCGAAACCCATTATAGTCTAGTTTTTAAGGGACTAGCAACACTATCCAAGAAAAACATGTTGCATCAAAGATAAATCAAATACCATCAGTATCCCATCAACAACAACACTAAGAATAAAACCAGACAACACATGCTACACAGGTTTTACAGGGACCTTGAACCCACCAATCATAAACTAACCAAACTTAGACTGGGACCATAACCCCAAATGATTTGAAGGGACCTTACACCCTTTACCAGGTTTTTCAGGGACCTTGACCCCATAATAGGTTTTGAAGGGACCATGAACCCTTGACAATTAGTTTTTGGTAGGGACCTTAAACCCAAATAAAAGAAGAAGCAAAGAGGGGCCCCAACCTTTAACCTGTGCCAACCACCCTGCAACACCAACGCATACTCCACCTCAACAAGAGAGAGCTCCCCTCTATAGGAGAGCACAAAGTGAGATCCAACACTGTTAGAGACACCACTCTTTTGCACACACTAACTCCACCTCAATAGGAACCAACAGCCGAGCAGAGCACTTTCCACCACCACTACAATAACTAGCTCCACCTTAATAAGAGAGAGCTTTGCCTCAATGGGAGCAATCTTCACCTCTGTAGAAGACAAAAATTGTAGACAATAGTAGAAAGCCTCCACTTGAATAACGCAAGAAGACACTTCATCCTTTGAGTGCAAGAGAGTTGACAACTAGAAAAAGAACATCCTACAAACCTCAGCCACAAAAAACCAGCATCTTTGAGCATACTCCAAATTCAACTGGGTGTAAATAAAAGGAAAGAAGAGTCACCCAACCACCAACCAAGAACCAACACCAAGGGTACACCAAAACAATACCCCACACAAATTGCTCCAACAGTTGACAAAAATCTAGGTAAAAGTGGATAAACTAGAACAAGCCACCAGAGACTAAGAAAACCCTAGCCCAAGCACTAGCAAAAACATGAAAGCCCAGAAGGGGCCTAACACCACACCACCAAAGGAACTGGCAACAATAGGGTTAAGAGATAAAATCTTGAACACCTCCCACCCAAAAAAACACACACTAAGGAGAAACCACTCCTCATCCAACAAAAATGAAAACACACACAACTGGGCTTTCAACAATAGCTCAACCCAAAGGAAGATATCAACCTCCCACAACAAGACAATCAATAAAGCTCCAAAATGGAAGACCAAACACAATGACCCAAAGGAGCGCAGCAGGAAGACTGCATTGAGGGAGAATAGAGACCAACCTCCCCCAAAACCAAGAAAAAACCCCCATGAATCAAAGAGTAAAGCAACACCCACCAGCTAGGGGAACCCAAAAAGCTAGAAATGGCCCATAGAAAGAAAACTAGCACCTAAAATTTAGGAACCAAAGAAGACAACCAACACCAACAGAGACCACCTGTAACGCCCCGTCGCGCAAACCCCAAAGGAACAAGTAAAAATGCAACAATTTTTTTTAAAGAACATAAAGAATGTACTTAAGAATTCCAACATAACAATGTTCTAAGTTTCACAACTAAATCAATTGGGGTACACGAGGTGGCATTACTAAACTAACCCATAACAAAGATAATAGATTAAACATTAAATATACAATTACGTATCCATTCATTCACATATCACCATTTAAAACATCCATTAACGATAACCACATTAATAAGAGTAATCCATATAAAATCATACATGCAACTCACAAATAAATTAATCATGAAGATATTAAGTATATATATTTCCATAGATACAACATAACATTAATAGTAATTACAAATGGTAGTTCATGAATGATTACATGGTATGAACATACATTACATCAGCCTGATAGTACATCACAATGAACACATATACAAAATTACATCAAAGTCTTCCTAGCCCACGTGGGAGTGATACATCAATAAATAAAATACATTTGTAGTACAAATACAAATCTGGCGACATATGAATCCTGAATCAACAGCATCTGCAAAACCTTGCACTGAATGGTACCACTGCATCCAAAGGGGACCCAATAGGGTGTGTAGCACGTTCCACCCAACCACCCCCGTGCTAGGAGTAGACAAGGAAGGATCCCTGACCAAGCACATCCAAACAGTGACACAAGACTAACATCCAAACAAGATAACATAATATCAAAAGACTACTCAGAAAACTAAACAACGATAAATTACCAAAATTCATAACAATAGACCACTCAAAAAACTAAAAAACGATAAATTACCAAAAGTCATAACAATAGACCACTTCTAGAGGAATAAAACAACTCAAATGGAATGCTAGAGGAGAGTGTCATCACATGGCTTCACATGGATTATCCAGACAACCTATCACAAGGTTCCGCCTCCATCTATGGTTCTCCTGACAGCCTATCTCAAGGCGCCACTCCATAGGGTTACTCATGCGAAATCGTTAACCTCTCATGAAGACGAGACAACGATCTTGCCAACCACAACCTTCTCGGCCCACCTTTAGTCTATGATAGCACTAACAGGCGGAGGAGACATCTATAATTATCTTGATTAATGTTTAACTACCCAACCCCTAATTAATTACTTAGGTTATCACTGATTACTCTAACTCTATGTGGGTTACCCTGAAAGCCCCTTTGTGCATCGGCACCCACTTAGAGACACTCTCTCTAGACACCCAAAACATAAAATTTAACACCAAGGGATTGTACCAACAAGAACATTGGACCAACAAATGAAACATCCGCGAGGCATAACCATCTCACCACAATCATATGAAACACATCCATAAAACAGTACAATCCATGTGTAACTCAAATCACAACCATAGCCAAAACATAGGCCAAATATCAAAATAGGAGAGAAAAAATAAATATCATTATCCCCACCTCTAGAAGTCCCTAATCAATGACTTAAACTCCTACGGGAGGATTAACTAACTCAAGGGTTTTCCCGCAAGACATAAACCCGAATAAAAGAAACCCACAATTGGTTAAACGAATAATCTCGAGAGTAAACAAAACATAAAACAATGCCATAAAACAAATTACAATGCACAATAAATTTCACCAACTTTATAAATCAATTACTCGAGAAAATTCAATTTAATTAAAAGCACATAGTTTATTTCTAATTTGCACAATTACACTATAGCATTACAAATTTATATAATTTTTTCCATAAACACAACATATAAATAGCCACTTTTATTTATATATATATACATATACACACACACATATATATATATATATATACGCATAAAAGCGTATATACATATACACATATATACGTATATATATAATAAAACATATATATCAAATCATATATTTAAATCTCATATAACAAAAATAAATAAATAATTTAACTCACTGTGAATTCATAGTATTAATATTAAAATATATATATATATATATATATATATATATTTATACAATCGAATTCATCCATAGAAAATGCCATAAACAAAAATTGAATTAAAAAAAACATTCACAGAAACTCGTGTGAATGGCATTCACATTTAATATATGAGTAGAGGCTGCAGTACACAGTCCCCACCGGATTGTGCCCAGCAGCCTCGGGTGCTTTGTGCAGCTGGTGGTGGCTGCGTACAGCTAGCCACGAGGCCATGGGTCGTACGGCCTCGGCTGACCATCCACCCTCCCCCCCCCCCCAATATAAAACAAAATAAATAAATTATATATATAATTTGTTTCTCCATGCAAAGCACGAAAACCCAGTAAGAATATTTTAATATATATTCTATTCAATTCACAATAGACGTAGGTCAAACCCTGTATGCGTGTATTTTTTTTAAAAAAATTCATTTTATTTTAAAAATAAACACACACAAAACATAATATATATATATATATATACTTATTTCTATATAATATATATGTATGAGTATATATATATATTGGTTTTTATCAGACCCAATATAAATCTAGGCATTCAAATTCAAACCAATAATAGCAATGATTTTCTTTTCAAAACAATAATTTCTCAACTAAATTTTATTGAAGAATTTCAGAAGGTTTCACTATAGTTTTCTATAGAAAAATTCAAAAGTTTATCACAAAAAAATTTCAATCACAGAACCCTCTTTCAAAAATAGAGAAATTGATTTTCAAACATGGTAGACAAGATTTTGTTTATAGAACAATAAATCAAAAGAAATACTAATTTAAAAGAATCTGGAGTCCTTTGTTCGAAGATGAATCCAAACACAATAGCCTTCTTCCTTTTTCGAAAGTAGAATACCTCTGTAGCTTCTTCTCAATTTCCTTCCTTTAGCTCACTTCTGAATCAATCTTTTCTCCTTTTCTTACAGAACAATTTTTTTTACCAAGAAGCACAAAAACCTCTTTTCTTTTTTTTTTCAGACAAAAACCAAAAAAACCATTGTGTGTGTAAAACTTCCTCACAATAATTAAATAAAATAAAATAAAGCTCTTCTTTTTCCTTAAAAAACCTAAACATTCATTGGTTCTTTTCTTGCTTTTAAAAGCACACACTTATCTCACAGATTTTTATTTAAAAATTCATTATTTTTACATGATATTATCCTCACAAGATATTCTCTTCTGATTTTCTAATTTTAATATCTAGAAAAAGATAATATATAATTATCACCATCATTATTTATTTAAATTAATTACTTACACTTTTAATTAATTAAATAACTTTTAATTTATAATATTTAAATTCCAAATTACAATTACTCACAATTAATTATATCCACAAAATCTCATTAATTTATCCCACATAAAATAAAGATAAATTAAATGACAACTAACCATAATAAAATAAATAAACAACCACAATACTAAGACAAGGACAAAGCCAAAACCAAGACACAACAAGACTCGCAACGAAATGATGTACTTAGGACGGGGACACTTCTTTATCAACTCCCTTTTTCAACAACGTACTTGTTGGGTTAATTTAATGCTCGCCCTTTCCTGCTGAAATAGGTGGAATCGAGATTTTATTCCTACAAATCTTGCATACAAACAAATGTCAAGTAACATGTAAATCTCCATTGCAGACACACCGTGAAAGGAAATTGCGGGGTAGCAGGGCGTTCGCAAGCGAGTGATGCTACTCCGTCCTTTCACCAAGACTCACTAACAACCACATTAGAAAACATAGCATCATAGAATCACAACATCGACATATATAATATTGCAGAAAACCATAGCATAACCAAATAATCTAACCACCACATAATGTATTATAAATCATCATAATAATGTCAAGTGCAACAAACC
This sequence comes from Sequoia sempervirens, assembly GCA_007258455.2. Lineage (NCBI taxonomy): Eukaryota > Viridiplantae > Streptophyta > Pinopsida > Cupressales > Cupressaceae > Sequoia > Sequoia sempervirens. Next base: position 299,699 of record VDFB02377657.1, on the reverse strand, counting down.
AACCAAACTATGAATCCACACACAACCAAGTCGGTGAACTAATCACCATCACAAACCAAGTATCAAACCAACACATAAGAGTATCAAAGAGTATCAGCAACATGGGGGTATTACATCCATGACCAAGACCAGAGTCATAGAGGAAAATGCGAACAAAGGCAATACCTCCACGATAGAAAGCCAGAGAAACGACTGCCTCACCTCCCCAAATAAGAACAGGAAAAGGGGCCAAAGGAAAGGTAGGATCCAGGGCATCAAAAGACCCTAACGAGCGTAGAAACCAACTGAGCCAGGAACCCAAATCAACAGATTCTTCATCAGAAACTTCGTCCTCAGTAACACCTAAAGTGTTCAAACCCTGAATGCCGCTCCTGCTCCCGCCACAACTCTCCAACTGCTCATCTCTGTAGGCTTCCAAAACACGAATCCGCACCACCACCAGGACAAGCTCAACATCATCATCTTCAACATCTCCATCATCGTCCCCATCAGAAGAAATCAAACTCCCACCATTGCGCCGGTTCCCGCCCACGCCCTGCTGCTCCATTTTTTTCCACATTGAATCTTTGTTACTGTTATGAGTTAGAGGTTTAAGTTGTTTGTGTCTTTGATATGAGTTGATGAAATAACTCTTAGCCTTAAAGCATCTATCTTTTTTTGGATGCAAGATGCCGATTGAATTCTTGTGAACCTTTCCTAGAATTTTAGAAAGTTATAGAGGTTTAGTTTTAAAACATAGTGTGGGATACTGACATAATTCAATGGGTTTATTATTATTTTCCCTTAGTCTATTATATGGTATTGTGGTTGACATTGTTGTGATGAGTGGAATAATACTATTATACTAGCTATTGAAATCCATGTAAATGATGTATCAAAATTGGCTTATATGTTGGATCAATATGTGTGAATGTGGATACTTATGATTGTGGTAGGACTATTATGTCTACACTTTTGCATTAAGACTCATATGTATATGATTGTCATATGTAGTATTAGAATATGATTTCTCTATAAACTGGAATATGGCTAGCCTTATAACATTGTGCAGTACACCATGCATTTATTGAGAGAGATTAATACAACATCACTGTATGTAATATATTGATTGTTATGTTAACGAGCATATGGGTTCGGGAGTACATAATGAATTGTTTAAGGACATCAAAACCCTTATGAAAAATGTGTGCGACTATTGTAATACCAAATTCTATAACATTTATCAACTACCTTCAGCATGTCCTTACCAAGTTAAGAGTCTTAAAGGAATACTCTAAGTCTAAACTTCCTAATGGTTCCAAATTATGTTCAAGTGATTGAAATAGCTTTAATTCTAATCTCCTTGATACCTTAAAGTATTTTGTGGAGGGTAATTTATTGAGTTTGATAGAGCCTCATTTTTTTTCAGCATCGATATTTTATAATCTATTACTTGTTTGTTTTGTATTGTAAAAAACTTAATTTTGATGGGATTGTGTTATGTCCTATGCATTAAAGTAGGTGTTGATAAAGCATTAAGTTTGAGAGGACTGTAATTAATTATAGTTTCTATTGATAGTGCTCCATGTTTGATAAGACAACAATTGAAATTCTATTCAGTAAATAATGATATTAGTGATGGTTTGTTGAAAAAAGGAATGTTTTAGTTTTATCCCTGGGTTAAGAATAAGATATTTCAATAAGGAGGCCAAATGGTTATCATTTCTTAATATCATGTATAGATTTTCTTTGATTTTCTAAAAAGGAAACATTTCATAGCTGGGAATAGAATTAAGGGGGCTTAACCATTAAATGATTGAAGATTAAATTCTATTTTATGATAAGATAATATTTTTCCCAAAAGTGATATGCTTATCCTTGTATCGATAAAAGCTAGAAATCAATAGTGCTAATACTTTAGATGGTATTGGGTATAAATATATATGTCTTGTACGTCTTCTTTAGACCTAAAATGTGTAATTGGACTCTATCAATAATTAAGAGCGACAATTTCTTATTTGGAAATAAAAGATGTTAGATGTACCTTAGTTCCTTTGGATGGCTATAATATTGATTTTGAAGGATGAAAATGATTGGTTCTTAAGTAAAGATTAGGCCAAATGGTTAATACTTCATTAGATATAACTTTACCTCAAATTAACTAAAAGAAATACCCGATTCTTCTCAACCATGTAATGGTGGATAGCTTGATAATTCGACCATGCGAATCAATAATGACTCAATTAGTTGGTAAAGGATCATATTGATAAATTTCTTAGATTACACGATAATCAAGAATTATGTTTAAGTGAACTATAAATGTACTATTCCATTTTGAGAACTAACCTTGATAGTGTCTTTGGTTTAGTTACAAAGGGATGATATAACTTATAATTATCCTCTGTTTAAAGTTTCAAGAAAATTCCAATGGTTATTACAAGAAGGATATGATAAAGGTTTGATTTATATATGTTCGTTAATGTTTATTGATGCACCATGGCCACCGACTGCTATTATACTATTATTTGACACAATGTTTTTTGAAAGATGAAAGCCTATGGTTGTGCTTTTCCACCATGGCCAAATGGGAATTCTATTATTTACAATGTAATATCATGTGCATTAGGTAATAAATTATATCTTGTTTCCTACTATATTCTACGATTCATCATATACATAAAAATAAAACACACAATTATTTACCAAAAACTCTTTTATTTATTATATCATGATAAGGACTCCAAAAATCCAATATATCATAAGATTGAAACTCCCATAGATTTTTTTTAATATAGTTTATTGTTGTTTAGTAATAAGTTAATTATATAATGGGTTATGGGTGTAGGTTGAGAGGTGTGCAGAAGAGAGGCCAGTTTTGGCGATGACATACGAAGAAAAGCACAACCATAGGCTTTCATCTTTCAAAAAATATTATGTCAAATAGTTTATGTGCTTTGTCTATGCTTTCATCATTGGAAGACATTGTGTCAAATAATTCATTATGTGCTACATTTTGTATTTTAACCATTTCAGATGCTACTATACCATTTATTTTCTTTGTGTTTATGACTAGCTTTGTGTCTTTTTAAGATATGTTGTTTGGAATTTTTTGAATGAGAAGGCCAATGATGTGATTAGGGTTGTTCATCTTGACTAGGAGGATTTGAGGCCTCTATAATTTGCATTTTGTTTGTAATTCTTCAGGGAAGAGAATAAGGAGTGAAGCGAAGAAATTTCAATGTGTATTAGTTGGATGATTTTATACTTATCATTTTGATTAGGAGCTCTAGGTTTGTTAAGGGCTTGTATTTGAATTTTCTAACTAAACATCTTAGCCTTGCTATGGGATTAAAATGTGGCTTTGTTGTTAAATAAACATTTATCAATGACTGCTTGAGTACATTTTGGTGTATCATCATGAATGGCACTATGAATATGTGAACTTTACCAAAAATTATGATTCTTATAATTTTACCAAACTTAACACAAATAAAAGGAACAAATGATGCTCCAATAATATGTTGCCATTGTAATACTGATTATTATCTCTAGGATATTTTTCGTCACTTTATAGCCATCCAAGCGAAATAATGGAGACATACTCATTATGTCTTTTACTTTCAATTTTTCTTTAAATATATTTACTGCATGGTCATCGATTAATAATGAACATGAACACAAAATTGGTCAAAAGAATTACCTTTTAAAATGGCATGGGAACTTGGAGTTGTTTTTGGCTTAGAGGGACTTTTCTTCATTCATCTTAATATGCTTTTAATTGATTTTGATATTCCAACATCATTAATATGGATTTTACTTTTATTTTTTATTTTTCTCAAGTTCTATATTACTGTAACAATAACATCTTAAACACTTTCAAATGCTACAACTTCCCTAAGTAGTTGTAGCTCCTCATAGAGGGGCCTTTTGGTGTAATTAAATGTGTTGTACCTTGTCATAGGTCATAATTACACCTTAGTTAAGTTTACTTAGGGACCACATAGGAGGTTGTTGGAGATTTTCCACTTTTGGTGGACTTGACATGTCATTACTTTATCACTTCCACCTTTTGTGGACACATCATGTGATTATCATTACTTTTGGAGGTTGTGGGTGATCCACCTTTTGTGGTGATTATCACATTATCACTTTTCCACTTTAATTGGAGTGATAGCTTTTCATAGTTGTCTCATGTCATAAGATTACGACACTTGTCATAATTTTATGCCCTTCTATGTTCTCACCTTGGCTCTATAACCAAGGGGTCTCTCTCATTGTAAACAATCAATCAATCATATCATTGACATTGAATATAGTTTATTCTTGTCATATTATTCTCTCTTTTGTGCTTTCTATTTGGTCTCAAGATCTTGGCAGCCATAGCCAATTCTAACATGGTATCAAAGCGGGTTGGGTGCCATTGGAGTCTTTTTCTGAAGAGAGATTCCAGATTTGGGGGAGTTCTATTTTTGGCTCTTTGTTGTAGGTTCATATCAGAGCTTGTTGGTGCAAATCTAAGCTCACCATTGCATTCGAAAGGTTCGAGAAAGTCAATTTTTTCTTTTGTTTCATCCAAATCGGACATATGAGGCCAAATCTATGAGGGTTTGAAGCTGAAGTGTGGTTGCCAGATCCAAAAGGTAGCTGCAATTTTGGAGCATTTTGGGTCAAATCCAACCCTACCATCACGTCTAGAAGGGCTAAAAACCCTAAGATCGACTGTCAAATCGTCCAAATCCGAGCAGTTGTCTGGTGAAGCAAGAAAATTTAGCCCAAAGAGCCGTACGACCCCCAGATCATCATAATTGCGTAGATGGTATGATTTTCTGAAAAAATAATATTTTATTTTGTTGGAAATTTTTTGAATTTTTTTTTGAAAAATTTAAATTCTAGCAATTATTATTGTATTTAAAAGTTTTTTATAAAAATAATAAAAAAAGGGGTGAATTCTATTTTTTGCGGATTTATTGGCAGTACTACATAGTCTGCAAATTGTAGACGTACCGATGTGTACCATCCTCACTACAGGGTTGCCACGTACTGCGACCCCTCTACCATCGTCGATCGGTAAATCCCAAGTCAAAAGTTCATCCGATGGTCACAAAAGAATTCTGGCGGCTCATTTGAATTCTAGGCATCTTTAGTCAGCGGACAAATAAGATCCCGCCGACAGGTCAAAGTGAATATTCCAGTATTTCAAAGATTCCTTTGAGTACAACGCCCATGAAGCCATCAATCTTAAGGTAGACTGACCCTGGAGAATATTCCATTGGTGAAGAGCATATTCTTTTTTGATGGGCAGGAAACCGTCAAATTTAACACTTTGTTTTGCTGACGTCAGTAATACGTCAGCATTTTAAAAAAAATTCCCCCCCTCACGGTTTGCATTTTGGTTTTCATAGGCAAACTTTGAAGGCTAATATCTCAGTAATACGAGCTCCTTTTTCAGTGCATTTTTTTTTATTTGGGCTAATTTTTCATGCTCTACATAGTGGTGCAATCAGTTTTTTGTTTTGGTGCCTAGTTTTTCCAGAATTTTCAGATTCTCATAGGTGTTGTTGCTTCGTCCTCCTTTTGGGAACTTCGGGAGCTCATATCTTGCTCCTACGGTAACATTTTTGAGTGCAGTTTTTTTTGAAAGTGCATGATTTTTTGTGTACTTCTCAATGGTATGATCAGATTGATCTCATTGTATGCAAAAAATTTTACTTGATTCTGTGGCCTATTTTGGGCATTTGCATGTACCAAGATCAAGACCACTTCGCTGTTTTTGGCAAGTGGAAATTTTAAATGCACTACTCATAAAGTGCCAGGCTCATATATTGTTGGGGGGGTTCCTTGATTGAGTGAATTTTGGGGGGATTCTTCTTGTGGTTGTGGTTTCATTCCTCTTGATTTGTGTTCTTATTTCATCATGGAGCCATCTACAATTCCTCTTCTAACACCTTACAACTATCCTAAATGGAAATCTGAAATGAACAAATTTCTAAGAGTAAAAAGATTGTATAGCATAGTTCATGGGCTTGATGGTGAACCACAAAATGATGAAGTTAAAAAGAATAAGTGGTTGAATAGTTGTGAAGAAGCCATTGGCTATTTGTGCTTGTATGTCTCTCTTGAGTTGTTGTTTCGCATTGAGCACTTGGATACACCTATGGCTATGTGGACTACATTGTCAAACTTATTTGGGAAAACAGATGAAATTCAAGGACATTTATTGGAGAATGAATTAATCAGTCTCAATCCATGTAATTTTGACAACATACATGACTTCATCACCAAATTCAAGTCACTAAGAACACAATTGAAGGATTGTAAAATTGAGAAATTAGATACACAATTGATCTTAAGTGTTCTTTCAAAGCTAGGACTTGAATATTCAGTGTTTGTGTCTACTTTCTATGCTACAAAGAATACCTTTGGGAGTGAGTTTAAGATGCCTTCCTTTGAAGATTTTGCTATGCAACTCACTAGGGAGCAAGATAAGCTTATTCAAATGGGTACTTTGAAGTCTTCAAAATCACATGCCTTAGTTGCAAAGGATGAGAAGTCTTCAAGTGGCAAAGAAAAGAAAAAGAACAAGCCTAAGAAGAACACACAATCCACATCAAATTCCATAGAAGAACATAAAGATTCATCTTCGAAAGAGAAAACATCTAAGAAGGAGAGGCCTTTTTGTGCATATTGCAAGAAGGATGGACATGAAGAACATTACTGTTATAAGAAGGATATTGATGAGTTGAAACATCTTCTCAAAAAGAATCACATTGATTTTCCTTCTAGAATGTCTGAATCTTCTTCTCCTTCTACTTCAAAACAGTCTAAAAAGGACAAAGGTCAAGCATCTACATCAGGATATAAAGGAAAAGCTCTTTGTGCTCTTTTAGGTCTAAGATCAGGGAGATGGATTCTAGATTCAGGAGCATCACATCATATGGCATCTTCACAGACTATCTTCTTTTCATTTCAGCCTTGTACTATGTCTCCTATCTTGATGGGAAACAATACATACATGAGTGTAACAGGGAAGGGATCTATTAGCATTGGGGACAACACTTTTTAGGATGTCTTGTGTGTTCCTCATTTCACAAAAAATCTTCTTTCCATTTATCAGATTACACATGGTGGAGATGGGAGAACTGTGGAGTTCACACCTAATTCTGTCATCATTCGAGACTTGGAGACTAGAGAGATCATTGCTACTGGGGTGGTTGATCATTCATCTCAGTTGTATACCTTTGCACAGTTTGCTTCTGACGGTGACATTGTTCCTTCGACTGTTGATCACATACACCATGATTCAGAGGAGACATTTGGATTTTTGAACTTGGGAGTTCTCACATCAGATCCAGTACTTGAGCCATGCATTTCATCTCCTCCATCTACTATTGTACTTGATGATGCTTGTGTTGCTACAGTTTTGGCTCCTAGTGATTCAATGCAGCAGGACATAAATAGTCTTCTAGATATGGTTACTTTGGATGACTTCTTGACAGGTATTTCAGACTTGTTTGTGGAGTCTCATCTTACAGATTTGGAGGACACCATTGATAGCATTCATCTTCTCTTTGATGAAGATGCACCTTCTTTAGTTGTTATGAGGGAACACCTTGACCCTCTTTTTCATTCTCTACATGATCATTCTTCATAGATTGGCGTGAGTGTGGATACTTTTGGATAGAATTTGGAGGAGGCTTCTTTGTCTTCAGAGGGGATATCTTTTTCTTTGGATTGTGCTCTACATTCTTCTCTACTAGATGTTGGATTGTCCTCTTCAACAGTGTGGCCTAGAACGCCTATTTGGAGCATGTAGCTTTCGACGTCGACATGGAGACACTTGAGCATGCTTCAGAGACATCATCACACATCATCTATCTTCTTGATATCCTGCATACATCCATGGTTTTGTTTCTTCCTAAGGGGAGGAACGTTGTTTGACAAGATTGGATCATATTCATCATTCAATGTCAAGCTTCTACCATCATTGCAGGAGACTCAACATTGAGGGGGGGCTACCTTGTCTCTCTTCTACTTCTCTCTTATGGGGGGTCTTTTTCCTCACATGGGGTTTTTACCTTCTCATCATTGAGAGTATTTCACTTTTTGTATTTCATCTCTCTTTTGGGGAGGAGTTTTGTCCCACTGGGTTTTCTCCTTTTCTCCAGTTGTGAGAGATTGCATTGCATATGTACATGGGTACCTACATGGCCTAGTAGCTAGGACCCATCTTGCATTGTTTGCATTTGTGTACATTCTCCCTAAGTTGCACTTAAGGGGGGGTGTTGGTGTAATTAAATGTGTTGTACCTTTTCATAGGTCATAATTACACCTTAGTTAAGTTTACTTAGGGACCACATAGGAGGTTGTTGGAGATTTTCCACTTTTGGTGGACTTTACATGTCATTACTTTATCACTTCCACCTTTTGTGGACACATCATGTGATTATCTCTCCACCTTTTGTGGTGATTATCACATTATCACTTTTCCGCTTTTAGTGGAGTGATAGCTTTTCATAGTTGTCTCATGTCATAAGATTACAACACTTGTCATAATATTATGCCCTTCTATGTTCTCACCTTGGCTATATAACCATGGGGTCTCTCTCATTGTAAACAATCAATCAATCATATCATTGACATTGAATACAGTTTATTCTTGTCATATTCTTCTCTCTTTTGTGCTTTCCATTTGGTCTCAATGGCAGCCATAGCCAATTCTAACATGGCCTATGACCTGTTTGCAGAGGTCGTGGCCTATGTTTCCCTTAAGTAGTCATAGCTTTTAACATTATTACATTTAATTAAAAAAAACCTAACGTAAGATCTATTTAATGTATAAATAAAATAAATAAAATAATGTCGATCACAAATTTTAAAAAGTAATTTTTTTTTCCTTCCAAAGATTGCAGTATAAGATTTAATCCTAAAAAAATTAGTAATCAATAGAATAGCTTGCATTGGAGAGATAAAAAATATTTCATAATCATGTAATTTTACAGAGAAATGAGAGTCAAAATTCATGTAAGAAAGTACATGCAATAAAACTTGAACTCCTCGGATTCTAGTTTAAACTAATAAATTACTAGCATACATATCTTAAATATTAATATATATAAAATACATCGAGAGTTATCATTATCGAGGCACCTATTGCACTAAGAAAAAATGATGAAAATAGGCGCCCTGAGAAGGATAACTCTCGATGTATTTTATATTTATTAATATTTAATATATGTATGCTAATTAATAACATTCAATTTTCACTATCCATGAAGATTTCTAGTAAATTGTGTGCCAATTTTTACATCAACGTTTCAGATCATACTCCATGATCCATTATTCTGCTTTTTTCATCCTAATGATGGATCATAGAGTATGATCCAAAACGTTGATTTAAAAATTGACACATAGTTTATCCAGAAATATGTATACTAGTTAATCACGCAAAATATATATTAAATATTTTGAATAAAGTTAAAGGTGTACATACCGGTTAAATTATTGTGGTCATAGATTGGGGGGTGTTTTTAAATCGTGTAAGTTGTTTTCTTACATGTTATGTTTCCATGACAAGAAAGATTCTTTACTAAAATGTATAGTTCTAGACATTTAGAATCAATTTTTATTTGTTTATGTAGTAATATAATGAAAATAATCTTTTAATATATGGTTTTCTTAATCCTAAATATTCTTAGCACCAAAGAAATCTTTTACCACAGAGGTGGTGGTTATTATATTCCCACTAGAAAATGATGTCCTTGTACACTTAAATATTACTCATCTTTGACCTAATATTTATCTCCACATTTGGAGAACCCACAAAAGGCTCGTGACAAGTTTGTTTCAGTTAGGTGTAAGGTAAGCATTGGTGATTGGAATAAAGCTAATGACTGTAATAGTACGCCACACCATTTGATCATGTCTTCTGAAATGCCTACCTTATGAAATGACTGCTAGTGAAGAACCAGAGTCCCAATGACTTTGCTTTTCCATTCCGTTTACCCACTTTAGCACTACAACGAATAAAGATATTTTGATTTCCCCAAAGTGACCTTTTAATATTTCAAGAAAAGAGCCACAACAATAGCTGCAAAATACTGAGGCAGGAGGCAAGAAGGTTGAGGTATCAACAACCATTGATCAATCTCCTAGCCAAAATATCCCAATGGCGTCCCATTTAATGTTGTTTTGCTTTCGCTTCTCCACATACGTTGCGTAGCAGTTATTGCAAATGGGGAGGTAGGCGGAAGTGGACGAAATTAGGGTTTTCTATGCCTACTTGCAAATACTATACTCTTCTTCTCATCAACATTGTTGACAGCTTGACACAATTTGTGCAAAAAATTCAGGTAAGTCGCTTGCCCTCTTCCAAATTTTATCCCTGCTATGATTAAAACCTAAATGTGCTCTTTGTCATTATTTTCATTTTAGTAAGCATACTCTCAAATCCTATTGAAATCTTATTTTCAAGTTGCAACTCGCCAAATTGGAGAAATGAAAGGTCAATACCATCGAAGAAGAGTTTGGAGGAGCAGAAACCAATAGTGGCAACAAAGCATCAAAAAACGTATGATTCCTCTATTTTAATTTCTCATCTTCCTTACCTGTGAAAATTTCTTAGCTTGAGCACCCACATGGTATTTTGGTAGATTATATGTTTTACAAAATATGTACCCATCTCTATAGATTCGTGAGCAGTTTTGTTCTCTTATTCCTCATTTGTTTGAGGTTGCTTGCTTTAGTGTGAAAATGTTTTGTTGTTGATGGCATTCCATGAGATCACATTATTTAGAGGAATTTTGTCAAATAGTTCACGTGCCTTGTCTATGTTGATTCCCTTATGCTTTGGTGGATGCCCATACCCCGTTCAAAACCTCTCATTTTGGCATAAGCAAGGAGGATGCTAGCGAAGGTTGTAGATTCTGGCTGTACACTTGCCAATTGCTCTTTTCTATATTTTTTTGCTTCAGATAAAGTATGATGGTCAAGTGTTGAGCCTACCCATCATTAAAAAAAGTCATATTATTATTAAGGAAGAGCTTTTGGGAAAATAAGAGTTTATTTTGATCAATGTATAGTATTTCCAGTGTTTGGTAGTTGAGTAGGGATATGTTGGTCTATATTATATGTCAAATAGATTTTTCTGGTAGTTATCTTCTTGGTCAGATGAGAATATTGTCCTAGTTTAGATTTAATCATTTAGTTATCCAAAACCTTGTTTTACTGGAACTAGAAGATAATGCGAAATTCAACGAAAGTTGTCATTTCCGAGTTTTGGACTAAGTAGAAACTAAATTAATTTTTCACTGTTTATTAGTGTTTCTGGGTTTAAGTGACAGTTAAAAAAATAATAGAATGATTGTAGAAATATAATATTTATAAATCTATTTTTTCACTATTTATTAGTGTTTTTGGGTTTAACTGATAGTAAAAAAAAAAATCATAGAATGATTGTAGAAATCTGATATTTATAATCTTTTTCTCTATTAGAACATCTTATAAATTATTAGGTTGTAATTTAATTGATGAGGGTGATCTAGTATATTTTCTCCTATATAAATTGGAGTGTGGAAATGTTAATTTGGGATAAAATTGTAAAAATTAAAACTATCAATTATAAATCTCCCCTTGTATTAACAAAATTCACAAGATTTCATTAAGGTGGAATTTTGATTTTAATCTCATTGGCCTTTTTTGTTCCTCTTTTTGTGCATCTCCACTCATGTACATAGTCTATACATTGCTCATTGGTCAACCTGTACATGAGTACATACTACAACCTTTTCATTTAAACCCTATATGGTTTGCATTATAAGTAGATCAATATTGAACTTGCAATTTAAACTACTCCACAGCAAAAAAAAATTTGAGGAATTATGGTACTTATTTAATTTGTTTTTCTTGATGATAAAATATGTAGTTAGATTCAAAAATAATTCAAGAATTTATTGTTATTTTACAGGAGTCACAGAAAGAAGTGCAGCTTCTAGAGTAGGCTCAGGGTTCACCAAAAGAAGTGTGGGAGAGAGAGCAGTTAGAGTGGGAGTGGTGAGAGTGGTGACAACAACAGCTATCAAGCTATTAATAGTAGTGGACTAATTTAATTGCAATATCTTTCAATGTGGTGGCTTTTGGGTTGAGTGTTTCAATTGTATTGATCACCATCGACGTTGCTTGTGCTCTCATTACTCTGCGGATGAGGCGAAGGGATGTGCTCCTTTTCTTCAAAAGGGCTTTGTATATTGCTACATGTTTTTTCATTATATTAGATATAAATTGATAATTACATCTAAAAATAAAGGTTCTTCATAGCTAGAATTTACTTTGCTTACACTAGTCTAGAAAGTTGAAAACATAGCCCATATGACAAAAAAAAGAGCTTTACTACAAAGCAAAAAAAAAAGGTAATGTAGCACTAATCTAACCTAGTAAGAGATGACCTAATAATGTAGCACTAATATAATCTAATTAGTCTAGTTGTATTAGGTCGTCTCTTACTAGTTAGATTAGTGCTTCATTACCTTTGTTTTTTGCTTTGTAGTAAACCTCTTTATTTTGTCATATTGGCTATGTTTTCAACTTTCTCCAAACTAGTGTAAGCAAAGTAAATTCTGGCTATGAAGAGCCTTGGTTTTGAGATGTAATTATTATTTTATATATAATATAAATATATATATGAGAAAATATTTCTCATATGTCTTATTTGAAAAATTATAGAAAACCCATCATCTATTATGCTTTCATGAACGTCTATTCCCATTTTAGCATAGGCCATGGAGGTTGTTGCCAAATGACTCGTGTGCCTTGACTAACCTTCCACATTTCACAAACATGTCTATCATGGTAGTTGCAAATACAATATCGGACAAAATATTTCAGTTTCACACTATTCTCGATTAGTTTTGCTTAAAAAAATTAGACATTTTCTTTTGGAAAAATCCACTTTTCCACATTATGTTATTTTTATGTATTGATGGTATTGAGGGATTACAGAGTTCGGTGGGAAGAATAAAACTCAAAGTTTTTGGCCAATATTCCCATCGAGGCTACATTTTTTCTTTTCAATATTATTGTGGACACTTAAAGTAAAATTTTAATTTAACATCTTTGTCTATGGTTTAGTACTTCCACTAACTTAAAACATCTTTGTCACTTCTACCAACTTAAGTCAAATTGATAAGTATAAATTCTAAATTTAGAAAGCTTGAGAATATGGAAATGTGAAAATTTAATTCTTGTCTTCAATTTGAAGCACCTTCAATTCTACAACTAACAAACACATTGAGTAACTTTTACATTTTCATTGAAGAAAATATTAAAATATGATTGACTATTGAGTAGATGTACATTTAAAACTATGGTTTCACTATTGTTGAATGAGTGATTTAATTAACTGTACAATTAAAATTGAGTGAATTTAACAAAACTACATGGTAAACTTTAATTTTTAGATATAGAATTTTTTTAAATAATTATATTTTTTTCTTTATGAATCTATTGTATTCATATCTAGACTTAATGCATTCCATGATAAATATTTCAAAACTAAGGAGTGTCTGATATAACTTATTATTAACTTTTTCAATTATTATGCAATTTTATGAAACTAGAAATTGTATTGAAACCCATAGGTTTTGTCACTAAGGTCATTTAATCATTTAATCTCATTCATGCGAGCTAGATTAATAGAAAAAATGTGACTCAATTTAAACCAAATTGCAACACATTTAGGAGATCAAACCTAATTCCAAACCTCTCTCAATTATGACCAACACTTCAAAATGATTATGAACATTTATGACCAAGGTTTATTAATGAAAACATTAAATACTTTTGATTAAATCAAGTTGAGGTGATACAGAGATTTCACATGCAACTTGGGATTTTCACCTCATTTGTAGGATGATGAATAAATGACATGTGTCAATTTAATGAATACAAAAGTTCAAAACTTTACAAGGTCAAAACCTAGACAAGAGAGTGCATGTTACATTTTATAAGAGTTGGTAGAGTTTAGCTAGAGGAAATTTGATAGTAGCTAAGGGTACTCAATGAGGTAACTTATTTATGCTTGATGTATCTATATATTATAACTCTACCTATGTAGCTGAAAACTGTTAGAGTTATCATACATTAGCTAATAATTAATTAATCTTTAATTTATTATTAGTCTAATTTATTCTCACATGCTTTAGCTAAACTTAGGAATTCCTTATTAGTTGAGTTAATATTAGATCATTATGTCACATCTCATGTGATGTTGACACTTGTCATGATCTAATATTTTTCTCATTTAGGGCTTTGCTCTTATAAGCATTCAACCCTCATTGTAATCATTCACGAGAGAATATTTGTAACTTTCATATCTTCTTGAAAGTTTCTCTCTTCTGTAGCTTTTTCTTGTTGAAGAATATTGCTCATATTGTTTTGCAGATCTCTTGCATGGAAGGTGTATTTGTTTGTTGTTTGATCCAATGGCTCATGGTTTTGTGCTTGTTTCACAATTCTAACATGGTATCAGAGCATGGATTCAACAAATCTCTTCTCGAATTATGAGGTTTTCTTCTTCAAAAAGGGTTGCAGGCTTCAAATCTAAATCCCCTTTGCCTTTTTTTGCAAATTTTTGGAGGTGGGAATTTTTCAGTGCATCTAGGGTCAAATCAGACCTCTCCATTGAATCTAGAGCTGCTCGAATAGTCAAGATTGACCTTTGTTTCATCAAATTTGGCTTTCATTTGTTAGATCTATGAGGGTTTGAAGAAAGGGCTTTTTTGCCAAATCAAGGGGGTGCCTGATTTTTTGGAACATTTTGAGCCCAAACAGACCTCACCATTACACTTAGAAGGCCCAAAAACCCCTATTTTCATATATAATTTGTCAATTTCGGAGCAGTTGACCTTTGAAGCAAATTTTTTTTGCCCATACGATCGTCTACAGGCAGATCGAGGTAAAAATTTCATAAAAAAAATTATTATTTTTTCTACACAATAAAAAAAATTCATAGTTTTTTATTGTAAAAGCAATTTATTTTTTAAAGCTTGTCTTCTTGATCCTGATCATCATTTGTTTCAGAGAGGGTTTTACTTTTTTAGCATTTCAACAGTCATTCTTCGATAGTGTTTGCAGCTTCTTATGCTTCTGTGGTGTTCTACATGTTCTTCTTTTTTAGGACTTTTGTTAGTTTGGAGGCTTCTTAGTCCTTCACACCTTGATTTGGAGGCTTTTTAGTCCTTCAGTTGCCTTTGAAATCTTCTTGGAGTAGAGTTTTTCCCACGAGGTTTTCTCTATTTCTCCATATTATAGAGATATTTTGTTTGTACATGGGTACCTTATTTGTCCTTGTTTGTCGAGACCCATCAAGAATTATTTTTAGGGTTTTTAGCTACTCCCTAAGTTTATCTTAAGGGGGGGTGTTAGAGTTATCATACATTAGCTAATAATTAATTAATCTTTAATTGATTATTAGTCTAATTTATTCTCACACGCTTTAACTAAACATAGGAATGCTTTATTAGTTGAGTTAATACTAGATCATTATGTCACATCTCATGTGATGTTGACACTTGTCATGATCTGATCTCTTTCTCATTTAGGGATTTTCTCTTATAAGCATTCAAACCTCATTGTAATCATTCACAGGAGAATATTTGTAGCTTTCATATCTTCTTGAAAATTTCTCTCTTCTGCAACTTTTTCTTGTTGAAGAATACTGCACATATTGTTTTGTAGATCTCTTGCATGGAAGGTGTATTTGTTTGTTGTTTGATCTTGTGGCTCATGGTTTTGTGCTTGTTTCATAATTCTAACAAAAACTTGTTTTGTGTATGTTGTGACATAATATGTTGGGTGGCATTGGTGAAAAATGTATTTGTACCATGATTAATAAAATTATGGTAGATTTTTTATCTAGTTGTTCTATAGATTTTAAATTTTGTGAGCACTACATGTTTGGAAAATAGAATAGATTTTAGTTTAATTTTGAAAGTTCTAGAGCAAAGAGATTATTAGAGCTTATTCACAACAATATTTTTGGCCTTTTGAATGTTGCTCCAATTAGTAAATATCTTTATTATGTTTCATTTATTAGTGAATACTCTTTTATTCATGGATTTATTTTCTTAGGAATAATTCTAAAGTGTGTAGTGAGTTTAAGGATTTTAAGGTTAAGTTGGATGGATTAAAAAATAAAAGTATTAAGGTCGAGGGTGATAAATGCTCTAGAGAATTCTCTAATTTTTGTAGACATGTAGTTGTTGTGATATTGAAGGCAACACCTTATACACCATAGAAGGATGACACTAGAAAAAGGATGAATATGAGTTTGATGCATAAAGTAAGAAGTATTTTGAGTAGTAGTGAGCTTGACTGGCATTCATGGGCCAAGATTGTAAGTATTGCATGTTACATGATAAAATAATATCCCTATTTTTCTCTAGTAGATAAGATACCATATGAAGTATGGATAGGTATTTTCACATTAATCTTTTTAGTTACAAGGATTTATTCACGTGCCTAAAGAAAAATAGTGTAAGTTGGATTTAAAGGTTAAAAAGTTCATTTACATTGGTAATGGCATTATTGTTACAAGCTAAATGTTTGGAATCCTCTCATCTAGAAAATGGTTTATTCTAGAGATGTAATCTTCAAGGATCTTAGAGTTATTTTTTATGTTACCTAGTCATAGAAAAGAAGAAGAAAGTGTATTTTTAAACTAAAATAGAGAAGTAGAAAGATACATAGGTGGAATAACTTGTTGGATAAGAGGATGTAAAGGAAGAAAATGGTTTAGATTCAGAAAGTTTAGCAGAAGAAAACAATCCTTTTACTACACCCTTGAGAAGGCTCACAAGGTAAAAAATAATAATTGACAAGTAGAGCCCACTAGATTTCCATTGTGTATCTACGTCATCTTGTATTGATGATGAACCTAGATCTATAAAGAAAACCATTTCGTTGAAGGGACATGATTCTTAGATGGAAGCCATGAAGGAAGAGATCATGACCTCAAAAACATATGAGACACGAGATTTAGATTTTCCTAAGAAAATGAAGCCCATTGGACATAAATGGGTATTTAGAAAGACCTTTGAAGTATATAGATAATTGGGGAGGTACAAGACAAGACTAATGGTGAAAGGTTACTCCTAGGTTTAGGGGTTGATTTCAGTATAATATTTTCTCCTATTGAAAAATTAATTTCTATTGGATTTGTACTTTATATTCCTATGGTGTATGATAGAATAAATGGATGTTAAAAGTTTTTTTTGAATGAATATCTCAAAGAGGAAATTTATATGAGATACCTTGACATTTTCATGGTAAAAGGAAAATAAAACATGGTTTGTAGGTTAAAGTGGTATTTGTATGGTTTGAAGTACTCACCTAAAACATAGTATATCAAAAGTCTGATGTGTTTGCATTGCAACATATTTGTTAAAAAATAATGACTTAAACCTAGAAAAGTTTCATTTAAGGGGTTTAATTAAAGGGGATTAGTGCAAATGGTGGATTAAGTTTTCATTGTTTAAATGTTTTAATCTAACCAACCCTTTTAAATGTTTTGATTGTTTAAAGGGGAAATGTTGTTTAAGTGAGAATGGAATTTTTCAATTTTCTCATGCCCATGTGACCAAGGGGAGTTGGAATTTTGCATTAGTTTAGAAATAATATTTTCTAAACTAATGCAGGGGCTTTTGGAAGTCCTAACTTTTGACTTGGAAGTTCGTTTGGGCTCAAATTTTATGGGGAGATAATTATGAGGAGTTGTTTAGATTTCCACTTGAAATCAATTTAGTTGGTGGCATTTTTTACACTTTTTCAAGGCAAAAATCTTTCATCTGGGCCCTCAAAATCAATTTTTACTATTTTTTTTTGGTTTTTAGAAAGTTATTTTTTTAATAATTTGGAACTCACGATTCCAATTTGATTTTTAAGTTGAAATTTAGTGTCACCATAGTGGTAGGAAGATATTTGAAAAAAATTGAGCTCAAAGGGCATGCAAAATTACCAAAAAATAGAAAATTATGTTAATTGTCAAAAACTGCCAAAAATAGTGATTTTTAGGTTCTTTGTTTTTGTTTTTTAGTTTTTTAGATATAAGGATGTTTTATTTCATTATAGTGACAGAGAGGAATAATACAATTATATGGATTTGAAGCAATTCTCTATGTACTAATTTTATTTTTAGCAATAGTGAAAAGATAATGTTAATGGTTTGTTTGGTTGCATCATAAACTAAAGCTATAAGATGGGAAGTGAAATGGGAAATTACACAAAGTAGAAAATATTAAAATTAAAAATAGATTTTAGTAAATGAAAGAGGAAATAGAGAAGATCCTATAAAATAACTTGGACAGTTCACTATCTAGGACACTAGTGTGACACACTATCATCCAATCTATGTGTTGGTGTTCAATATACATGCTTACATTCAAAATGGATGTAAAACCCAAACTTTTATACTAATATTGAGGATACCTACACATAAGGACACAAGGAAAATAATAAAATGCTACCACACATATTGTAGATGAAAACAAGCTTAAAATCACTTTAATCTAATGACTTTAAACAAAATAGATGAAAGTATGATGAAAGGAGAAGAGAATCAAACTTTCATATATTTTAGATGTATCAAGCACATACAATATGAGAAGGAGAGAAATAGAATGGCTGCTTAGGATATTTTCTTTAGGTCAAGCTCCTAATTGGCCTTTTGGCAACCTCAAATAGCCTATGGAATGAGGAGAGATTGAAATGTGTGTGTTGGAAAACCCTATGTGTGTCTAAGAATTAAAAACAACACTATGTATATAAATCTATTGATGCTACATCCCTACTTTGTGGGGATGATCGCCCTTGTATGCATGTGATATGGGACAAGTGGCAGTGATGGTCACCAATATATATGCCTAGAGAAATAGGGAAGTAAATGATAAAGGAAAAACTTTAACAATATTGAAACATTTCATTGGGCTTCAGTAGTGCATTGGGCATCAGGATTTGGACATTTGAGATATATCTTTCATCAAGCATTGGTAGTGCATTGGGCATCCGACATCAGACATATGTCTGATATCTTTTATCAGAGATCAGAGCTAGCTAGTTTGCTTCCACAAAAGTGAAGGATAAGGTAGAAGTGAAACCTGATACTCGACAAGTCTAAAGGAAAGTCAGGCTTCTCTATTTGGGGTTCCACCTTAGGCTTTACTAAATGTAAATAATGCAAATGGTAAGAAGGAAGAGCGATGCCCGACCCCCGAAACAATGTTTGAGGAAATTTTGAGGAAGTCGGACATTGGAGATATGTCTTTCATCAGAGATTAGATTCCAAATAGTTTGCTTCCACATAAGTGAAGGAAGGATAAGGTAGAAGTGAAAATCGATCCTCGACAAGTCTAAAGGCAAGTCGGGCTTCTCTATTCGAGGTTCCACCTTAGACTTTACCAAATTTAAAGTATGCCAGCGGTAAGAACGAAGAGCAACGCCTGACCCCTGAAACAAAGTTTGAGCTAAGAAGTAGGAAATATTATCATGTAAATCTTCCAATTGGTTCAAAAGCATAAATTAGGCCCTCTTGGGAACTTTTGTAATTACTTGCTATTATTTTAATATAATATATAGGCTATTACCCTTTTTCCAAAAATAAAATAAAATATTGAAACATGAATGAAAACATAAAAAATATTATTTATGTGATATTACCAAAAATATAGGATGGAGATACATGAGTAATATACAATAGTATTTACCCTTAGTGAGCTTCAATAATGGAGGTCTAATCAAAAAATTTAGCCAACAAAGAGAAAGAGAGTTGCATGTGTGTAGTTTTTTTGAAAAATATGGCCCTTGAGAGGGAAATAGAAGAATTTGAAGGGTGATATTTGAGCATAGAGGCACTTTCAATAGACATGTGTTATATTAGGTAGGAGCAAGTAGCTAGGTGATAATTCAATGGACCAAATATCTAAAATTCATGAGAAGATATCATGTCAAGCGAATCTTTGTGCATCAAATTTTGGATAGCTTCTTTAGATCAACAAGAAATATTAGCATGTGATATATGAACTGGAAAATAGGTGAAGAAAAAACATAGATTTATTATCTTAGTACATTTTAAGACATGATAAGAGAGGAGACACTAAAGTGAGTGCAAAACATAGTATGAAAATTGTAAAGTATGTAATATCCATCATTACATAAATTAAATACTAAGAAATGTCATCATAAAATGATACTATAGAGGATATATGGTATATTTTAAAGTGAGGGAACCTTGACCCTAGGCTAAGAACCTACAAAGATACCATAATACTGTAAGACCACAATATTAGAAACCATAATCCTACAAAACTAATATGTCGATCTAACACTAAAAAGCCATAAAATAAATATTGTATAGTGAGAAGGATGTGATGAATAAAAGGTTTTATCAAAGAGAATAATTAGTGTCACAAGGAGAAAATATGTAACTAGAATCAAGAGAAAGGAACTCAAGGCAAACAACATGACTAATGGTCTAGGTTACTCTCTAACTAGGAGTCATGAGAATAGCTAGTAAAAATGTATTATTTAGACAAGTGTAATTTATTGCTAGGTTATTTAAAATGTTGGGATCACTTTGACTATTGTACTTTGTTGCTAGGTGATCCAAAAATAATTACTTAGATGCACCTCACTGATCAATCACCATGCCTATGCTTTAACTAGATATATGAGTTGATGGTATGAATTTTTTTAAGGGAAAATCGATGCCCCCTCATGTTATAACTTCAAAATTTTAAGGTAAGAATAGGAAAGTTTGAAAATTTTATAATCACAAGAATATAAAATGCCCACAACCAAGGCAGGGAAAATAATATACCATGAAAAGTTTGATAATTTTTAGAGAAAGGAATTTCATAAAACTGCACTTTAAAATGTTGTTATAGAAAATAATAGTGAAGTGAATAGAAAATGATAGATAAGAGGGTGGATCCTATATCTACATAAAATATACCATGAAAAAATAGAAGCTACTTGCAATAAATGGCCATTTTCATTGACAAGGTGAAGAAGAAAACATTTTGAAGGTTTTTAAAAAAAAAGTATTTAAAATTTTATTATTCATTTTCACTATCCACCCTAGAGAACTAAAAACTTTGAGAGTGATTCTATAACAAAAAATTCATCAAATATGTGATTTTTCCCCACCTAGACTATATGAGCTTTGAAAACTAGTCTAGCAAGGGGTCTAGTTGAGGGAGATAAGTGAATTATTTCAATTTTTGTTATATTTTCTTATCATTCTTTTAGAATGTGGGACCCATGTTCCATGCTAGTGTTCCCCACATGCACTAGCATATTATGTGCATATTAGTGTCTAGTAGATATGTTAGTATTTGAGTGTGGTAGGGTGTCAACAATGGAAGAAAAATGAACACCTTCTTTGAAAGAATAATTAGAATAAAATAATGTAGAAGTGGAATTTTATAATAGAGATTAAATTTTAATATAAATTTTTATTTGAATTTCATAGTCTATTAGAGATACAAGAGAAACTAGAGAGTGAGATGCTCACCCTATTGTGAGGGCATGAGGTAGAGCTAGCACAACCTGAGATGACACATCTATGGTACCCTAGGCCATATTGGGTATACCACATGTCAAAGATGTGGTATGATAATCAAATGCTTCTGGCCTTGATGGAGATATGGGATGTATATGCATCTATATTTTCATTATTGACATGAGAGATAATTTTATGCTAGAGGATGTGTACTAGATTTTGTGACTATTTATATAAGGCTAGTAAGTAGCCCTCACGAAGTAGAGACCACCTTATTAATTGCAAGTGACATAGATATATGTACTCAGTCAAGCCATACTTAACAAATATATAAGGCATATTTATTTAAGATGGATGGATTAGGAAAAAGAGGATGTTCATGTAGTATGGAGAATCTTGGTATTGATTGAGACCATGTTTTTGTTAATGGATGAAAAAGGAAACCATCTACATGGGTCCTCATTTACACCATCAAGGAGATGGAGGAGAGACATATTTTGTAAGCCTTGGTTTAGAGCATGTTGGTTCATTTATATCATGACCTTGAGTGATATGTGTGCAATGAGAAACACAAATTGATGGATTTTATGTGACTTTAAGTGTGGGCCCTTGAGAATATTAGAGTCACATGGGTAGTGGTATATCCCACTACCGTTAGATTTAATGAGAAATGGGAATAGGAATATGAATTGTAAAGAAAATAAAAATTTGGAGGCTTGTACTAGCAAGAGATATTTCCCTCACTACTATGGACAAATGTGATATGGTAACTCTAGAGGCATGTGAGAGTGGGTTAGCTATGAGTGAGAAATTATGTACACATATGGATAGATGGTTTAGAGGACAGATGGACCAAATTATTTACATATTTATTAGATATTTTAGGTAGGTATACCTAATGTACTTGTAGACATGCCCATGTACAATAATTCATACTAGAGTGCAATGATGCCAAGAGATGTAGCATTAAATATATTAGTCAATATTCCTTTGAGTGATGAGGAGAAGGAGAATGACTAATAACTAACCTCATATGTAGATGATGTAGGGATGGAATTATAGTATGTAATATGGTTCTAAAGAGTAAGTTTTATGCTAATATATGCACTAAGTGTTCCTATAAGAGATGTAAGGCTATAGGCCTATTGGGATAATGTAGAGGAGAAGGAGAGGAGGGGATATATGAAGCCCAACTAGTAGGGAGATAGAGGTAATTGGAGGAGGCTACACCAACAAGTAAAAATAGACAAAGGGGGAGTCTAGGCCACAATGATAGTGATAAGGCCATATGAGCTCCACTAAGAATCATAAATGGAGATGTGAGTAGTAGTGCTATAATTACAAGTTCGTGATAAGTATCAACATAGTGGAACCACCTATCACACCCATATCTTGATTGGTAGGTCAATGAACTAGGTATGAGAATGTATAATGTACATGTATGTACTTGTATCTAGATAAAGTTAGTTGCTTGAATTAAATGGTGAATTGTTAACCAAGATAGTCCCCTAGGTTTAGGCCAAGAATAACATATATACTAGCTACCAATCACAACATATCAAGGGATGACATATCAATATTTTTTTATCCCAAAGTGTAATTATAAGAATCATATAAGGAACATGGAATAAGAGTAAATTGAGCCAACACCAAGGTTGTAGCGTTCATGGTAGAGTGCCACACCCTACAAATCCAAGTGGGCTAAATCATGGTATATGTAGTAAGAGTATAATCAGTAGGATCCATACTCTCAAGAATCTACATATAAAATCACTAATAGGATAGATTGAAAGGTAGGTGACACACATAAAAATGATGTATTAGAGTGAGCTCGACCTCATAGTAAAGGTTTATAATTTTAGGAGTACACTACAAGAATTCCCAAACTACAATGGATCACACACACACACACACTCACATTCCATAGCATTGGTGTGATTTCCTAGTTCATTAGCAATGAGAATTATTTTTTTGATCATATGTAATAAAACACAAAAATAAATAATATAATAACATAATTAATTTACTATAACAAAAGAAATGATTATAGAGAGCAAGAATAAACCATAAATGCAAAATTCTTCAGAGTGACCTAAAAAATTGTAAACAAAACTTGAGATACTTGTGTTAGGAAAAGGTGACATCAACCTTATCTTCTTGTGCCATTCATATGTATCCATGTTCCTTGGAATGTTTTCTAGGGGACATATGAGAAAAATATTAAATAATGACATAATGTAATTATATTTTAAAGATGCGATTAAATGTTCGTGGGAGTTACACAACATAATGGACAAAATATCCTTCTTAGGCATCCACTTATGGAACATGAAATATCATAATTTTAGCACTCAAGTATTAGAGGTGTTTGGTTTCCATTTATATTCCATTGGGGAGTAAAAGAGCGCTGAGAAGTCATATTCTTGATTGGATATGGGCTAGGTGCACATGTGAGAAGTTATGTAAAGGAAATTAAATATTTTATTATGTTCATTGGCTATCCATAACTTAGGCATGGGTTTTCTAAGTGGTATTTTCCTCTTGTTTCAGGTTACCACTGTGGTTTTCTCTCCCACAATTCACTACAAAATTAGAGTTGTGACATAGTAGTTTCATTTGTTGAGTTGTAGGTATCAAAGTATTATCGGATTGATCAGGGAATAGTAGTGAAGAGTATTATTGTATAAGTCCCTTTGTAGATTAATAATATTCTTTCCCTCTTTACATTGTGGAGTTTTTCCGGAAAGGGTTTCTCCACGTAAATCTGATGTTATCTATGTTTTCCTAATTTTTATCTTAGTGTTGTATGTCCAATCACACATATTCTCAATTTGGTTAATTTTCTTTTTACTTTCAAACACATTCATAAGTTAATATTTTAGCTTATCTTCACCTTGTTTTCAACAACTTATTTCCCTAACCTTTGGTTAAAAGTACTAAGTCTCTATTTTTTATGATATTTTATTATTTGAGGTAATTCAAGTCTCCATCTTTTGTTAAAAATTATCCACTTAATTTCTTCATTCAAGTTCCTAAATTTCCTTAAGTTTTTCAAGAAAATCGAATCTTTTATACTCCTTAGGAACTCCTTTGTCGGAGGTTCCTAGTGTTACACCCCAATTGTGTAATTACTATTTACTATTACTATGTAGGGTAAAATGTGAATGTAATGTGAATTTAGTGGATGAATAAATTGTGTGTGCACTTTGTTATCACTGCTTTATGAATGAATGTCATCTCACTTAATATTATATGAAAGAATGCATTTATGTGATTGGATGAATATTGCATTAGTATTCTAACTTTGGAGATGTAATATGTATACTACATATTTTGTGAATAGTTGACTGACATGTGAAAATGTTAATGGTTGTAGATATATGTTCAATTCCTCTAGGTGGAGGGGAAGTATCACTCAGGAGAAGGTCTTGGTTAGGTAACCAATATCCTAACCTATTTGAGCTTACACACACACACCACAATAGAATACTTGAGTTGAGTTATTAAGTGGGAAGTTGGTAAGTCATCCTTAGTTAATATGTTTGCATTAGTAAGAGTCTTGTTTACTTTTGAGTGCATTATTGGGCAATGTTTATCTATTTGAGCTTGAGAGTTCTTTCCTTGTTACTATGCCTATATTGATATGTGAAACATATGAGGAATGTGTATGCGTACACACATGCATGTCGATGATAGACTATATGCACGAAGGATCATGTACATGAGAGTACATGGGTAGACGTATCTATGCACACTTATGCATGAGTTGCTTAAGCACATGGAACTATCTGATGGATCTCATGACATGTATATGTATATGTATAGATATATCGCTCGTAGTCTCTTATCAAAACCATAGTAATTGTGTATGATTTGGTGTGAGAATCGAATGTGTATATATATATAAAGTATATACATATATCCATATGTATATATGTATCAATATATGAGCATGGTGGAAAATGGACATACCCATATGAAGGTATCGATACATGTATACATATGTATACATCCACATAGAGGCATATATATAGACACAATCAATATATTAATATACCAATGTGATTTCTATCTTGATTATATTCATTTATATATCGATTATATATACATGCTCTATTGACATATGATAAATATGTATATATAACTAACATATGTACATATATATACATATATATGTATATACATGTTAATATATATATATATATATATATATATATGTAAGAATATATATACGTATATGTTACATATATATTTATATGGTTTTTTCTTTGAGATCGACTATCTAAAGCAATGTTTATAAGCCAATTTATAAGAAAATAAAAGGTTGACGTTATGATAGTTATGACTGTACATTAAGGCTGAATTAATAGCATGTTGTCCAACACCATAAAGGAAAAAATTCTACAAACCCATACACAGCAATGAGTCAATATTATGAATGAGACTAAGTTGCCGCCATTTTGTGGAATTTCCTTGCTTTGGTAAAACAAATGATGCATTGTCATCTGATGGAATATCTGAAGAAATAAATGAATGCTTACATGTCGATTACTAGGTCAATGACTGAGTTTGGATGTTAAATGAGCTAAGCTAACTCTAGTGAGACTAAGTCAACATTTGCTATGTGTTTCTGGATAAACAAATGATTGATTCAACAACATGAAACTGCACCAACTTTGTAGGAGAACTTTGTTGTTTTGGCACCACCTTTGAATCCTTTACTCTATAGATATCCTTTTTGAGTGTAAGTCAAACTCAACCATATGGTGATTTGAACTATTCTTTCATTGATATCAAGAAGCAAGGATGATCTGTAGCTTTTAGCAGTTGAGTAAGCTCTCAAATGTGTGCCACCTTACGACTATGAATCATGTGTTGTTGTGCATGTAAGTTGTTGTCAAATGCATGCCTAATCTTTAGGCTGCATGGTCTCTCCCTTGCTATATAAATAGTAGTATGAGTTCATTTGCTGGGACACATTCTTCTTCTACACATTCCTTGTGTATTATTCTGCTTTATATTGAGTGAAGGCTTTGAGCATTGAGAGAGAGTTTAGTATTATTTTGAGAGAAGTATTTTTATTAACTTGAGAGATTGAGGTTATTGTGAATTGTGGAAGAAATCTAAGGTCAAGATAGTTTTTGTTCTAGAAGATTTGTGTTTGCAGTCAGTTGATTGGATAGCTTTTCAAAGGCATGAGAATAATCTTCCTTTTCTTGTATTAATATTTTGAAAGAGTATTTATTGATTGTTGTACAAGTTTACTATGGTTACTTGCATTTAGGGAGAAATAGCATTTACTTTGAAGGAAAAGTTGAATATGTTTACTCTTTCTATGAAATTCTTGTATTTACTCCATGATAGGAGATATTGTTTGACATAGGTATTTTATTATACTAGATATGTTTGGAAAGATTTTTTGACATAGGTATTTTATTATACGAGATATGTTTGGAAAGGTTGTTTAACATAGGTATTTTATTATACAAGAAATGTTTGAACATGGGTAGCTTAAGGGAATACTCATAACTAGATATTTGTTATGCTAGTTGTTTAGTAGGTTACTCCTAGGAATGTTGTCTAGTGAAGGGAGGGAACTAGTACTTTGCTTAATGAGTTATGTTACCATAGGTTGTGTTAAAGAGATAGGTTATCCAGGGGAGTAGCTTTCCAGTGGAGAGGGATTGCCTAAGCATAGATATAATGGACTTAAGTCAAAAAAATCTTGCTATAGTGTAAGTGAATGGTAGACCATCACTCAATTATACTGAGTGAGAACACTTTGTCCAAAGTAGTGAGATTTCTTGGGGCTCTACTGTTAGTTCACTGTGTCTATTTAAAATGCACGAGGGCTACCTAGAATACATTATAAATCCTATTCACATAGGGCACAACACTAAGCTCAAAGTGGTATGTCATACTAGGTTACCCAACCAATACCTTCGTCAAAGTGTAGGGCCATTGTTAGAAAAATAGAGGGAACCAACTATGACAATGACGTCTGGTTGAGTGACATTGAAACATTTAGTCGCACACTTTCTCGTATCAGCGATGTGAAGAGGAAGATGAAGATGGAGGCTATGTACAACAATCTACCTTCCACCTCACCAGAAAAATTTGAGTCATTATCACTTTCTAGGGATATGCCCTCAAAAGGAAGTGTCAGCCCGACATTCATCTTTAGGGACCCTAGAGTTCTTCCAACGTATGAAGTAATAGTAATTTCCTTGAGTAACGAGTCCAAGGGATATGTACCTCAAGACCAGCTAGATGTGAAATGGACTCATGAACAAATGTCTGCAAAAAGGGTAGACTATATTGTTAATGAACACCATATTGGCACTGAACCTCCAAACTATGTATCAGATGATAAATTTGAAGGCTACTATCCATTTTGGGATAGGTATGAACAATTAAGGGATGAAAAGAAAGATAGAGACAAGCAACAATCTCAGTTTGTAGGATATACTCCATTAGGTTATGTGTCAAAGAGTGAATTTGAGCGATACTCTCCACTCGACTTTTTGAATAGTTGCTCCATGTAATCCAAGGATATTGAAATCCTTATGAAATGAATAAAATTATTTGTTTATCAAAAGTGTGTGCTTATTCTTATGTGGAATTATTTGTGTGAATAAATGCCATATCTAATGTTTTCCATAAGATAGTTGATAATATAATTTAGTCTAACATGGATAAACATTCAGGTAAAACCTGATCTTGTGAAGATGGTGAGGACACAAACCAATCCTAGTGGTAGCCAAGAAGTTGGGCAAGGACCAACAAGAATTGAAGCTAGGATTGACCAAATTTTGGAAAGGTTAGATAACCTTGAACAAGAAAGGGCACAAGCTAGTGTTGAGAAAGAGATTCCCATTAATGAGAATGAAGGTGAAAACTCTTCTCATGGACATGATGAAACCCATGATCATGAAAAATAAATATCACCAACACCATTTGTAGAAATAAATAAAAAGCGTATGGCTTTCGAAATTTCTAAGGATATGAACAAGATTGTTCCACCCAAGTTTGAGGGAAGCGCTAGTAGTGATGAAGCTGAGGCATTTCTTGTTCAAATGGAAAAGTATTTCAAAATTCAAAATTACACTGAGATCACTAAATCCGCTTGGGGTGCATACCAACTAGTTGGAGAAGCCTCTACCTGGTGGATGAACAAAAAGTTGGAACTCAATATCAACTCATGGAAGCTGACATGGGGGGAATTTGTTGAGATTTTCTACAAGAAATGGTTGTCTCAACTATACTATGACCAAAAAACTCACAGATTTCTAGAGTCTGAAGCAAGGAAATATGTCAGTCAACGAGTATTGGGAGAAGTTTACCCGACTTCTATGTTATGTGCCTATATATCATAAGGATGAACACTTTTGTATAAGAAAATTTATAATGGGACTTAACAAACAAATCAGAGGAGAAGTGGATATGCATGGTCCTACAACTATGGATCTTCTATATGAGAAAGCAATTAAGTAGGAGAAAAAGCTTAGGGCTATCTCCAATCTACAAGAAAGTAAAGACACTAAGAATATTGCGGAAATTTCTAACAAGCCAAATCCAAAGAATTTGGAGGTTGTGAAAAATGTACCTAAGCAAGGAGAAAAAGGTAACCGCAATAGTGGAAGAGAGTCGAGAAGGGAGTGGAGGAGGAATGGCTCCAATTGTGGAAATACTAACAATGTTGGTGGAATGCTAGTAGATCTGGAGAACTCGTAAAGAAGGCACCATTTATGAGATGTTATACATGTGGGGGAGACCATTTTGCTCGAGATTGGCCCAATGAGCCTTCCAAAAACTCATTACCTACTCAATGAGTAATGTTCCAACAAAGGATACATGTTGCAGTGGATGACCGCCAAGTATAGTATCAGGAAACTCCCATTGAAACTCCAGGTATTTTGTTTGGTTTACCCATTTCAGTTCTTATTGAAACTAGTGCAACTAAGAATTTCATTTCACCTAGAGTAGCTAAGAAATTTTCTAGAAAGGATGGACACATGGCAACATCTTAGGATGTATAGTATGCAAACCAAACAAGAACAAAGGTGGAACGATGTTTGTTCAAGGCTAGGATAGAGCTACCTTGTTTCTCTACTGATGTAAACCTATATGTCACACCCTTAGGATCCTATGATGTAATCTTAGGTATGAATTAGTTGTGGATACACATGGCTAAGGTATATTTCCATGCAAAAAATGTTGAGTGCCTAGATGATTTTGGTAACTGAGTCAAGTTCCAAGGGATACCTAGAGAAGTGAAGATTCATCAAATCTCGACAATGCAACTAGTGAGGGCAAAGAAGAAAGGGTGCAAAGTCTTTACCATTAAGATTGAAGAACTTGGAGAAGAGATTGATAGCTTGGATTCCTAGAGCTTCCAAGAGATGGAAATGTTGAAATATATGACACTAGAATTTCGGACATGGAAAAGTATCCTATATTGAGAAATTTTTTGGATGTGTTTCCAGATGAGTTATCTGGGTTGCCACCGAAGAGGATATTTGATTTAACTATAGATATAATTCTAAGGTCTGAACCTATTTCCAAGGTGCCTTATAAGATGACAATAGAGCTAATGGAGATTAAGGCACAATTGGATGAATTATTTTAAAAAGGGTTGATAAGACCAAGTGTTTCACCTTGGGGAGCACTGGTTATTTTTGTGAAAAAGAAGGATGGAACTTTACGTTTGTGCATCGACTATCATATGCTTAAAAAAGCCACAGTGAAGAACAAGTATTCATTTCCATGCATTGATGATCTTTTCAATCAAATGAGAGGAGCTACCATATTCTCAAAAATAGATCAAGGATTTGGATATCACCAGTTGAGAATTAGAGATGAAGATATCTTTAATAGTATGTTCAGAACCAGAT
The DNA here is from genome assembly GCA_007258455.2 of Sequoia sempervirens. Taxonomy (NCBI): domain Eukaryota; kingdom Viridiplantae; phylum Streptophyta; class Pinopsida; order Cupressales; family Cupressaceae; genus Sequoia; species Sequoia sempervirens. The sequence continues at coordinate 269,279 of VDFB02377657.1, read as the reverse complement.
ATGGACACTATGAATTCACAGTTTTACCTTTTGGGCTAACAAATGCACCTGCCACATTTATGAATTTGATGAATAGTGTATTTAGAGATTGCCTAGATAAATTTGTCTTAGTTTTTCTAGATGACATCTTGATATATTCTAAGGATGAGGAAGATCACTGTAGACATTTAGAGATAGTTCTACAATGGTTAAGAGAGCACAAGTTGTATGGTAAACTAAGTGTACTTTCTTCCAAAGAGAGTGCATTATCTAGGGTATGTAATCTTGGCGGATGGAATCTTCGTAGATCCAACCAAGATCAAAGCAGTACTTGAGTGGCCAGTACCCAAGAATGTGTCTAAGATAAGAAGTTTTATGGGTCTAGCAGAGTACTATAGGAAGTTTGTTGTGAACTTCTCCAAGATCTCTTTTCCAATCACTTCTTTATAGAGAAAAGGGAAGAAATATGAGTGGACTGAGAAATGTCAAGAAGCCTTTGATCTACTTAAAGAGAAGTTGACCACTACATCAATCTTAAAAGTACTAGATCTTGAGGGTAACTTTACAGTTATCACAAATGCATGCGGAGAAGGTTTAGGAGGTGTGTTAATGCAAGATGGAAAAGTGATTTCTTATAAATCTAGAAATTTGAAATCTTATGAGAAAAATTATGCATCACATGATTTGGAGTTAGCAGTTGTTGTTGATGCATTACAAATGTGGAGGCACTACTTGTTAGGAAAACCCTTTGAATTGAAAACTGACCATAATGGGTTAAAGTACCTTTTCACTCACCTAATTTGTATGCTAGGCAGAGAAGATGGTTGGAGTTAATAGTTGGCTATGACTTTAATATCAGTTATATAAAAGGGAAAGAGAATAGGGTTGTCGATGCCTTGAGTCGAAGATGTTATGTTTCTTCAATAGTAATGATTCAAACCAACTTTAAGGGACAAGTCTTGCAAAAGTGGGAAGAGGATGAGTACTACTTGCAAGTCAAGCAGGCACTCACTCATAATCCACAAGATTCTAGGTATGACAGTTTTCATTTTGAACCTAATGGATTACTTAGATATAAGGGTAGGATGTACGCACTTGACATAGAGGAGTTAAGGAGTCTGGTATGGAAAGAAGTACACAAAGCACCATACTTTGGACACCCTGGAGTGACCAAAATTATGGTAGATGTGAAATCGTTATATTTTTGGAAAGGGATGAAAGGAGGTGCCACTAATTTTGTGGCTAGGTATCTTGAATGTCAAAGGGTGAAAGTGAAGCATCATCATCCCACAGGATTGTTATATCCACATGCCATACTAGAGAGGAAATAGAAAGTCAGAAGTATGGACTTTGTGCAAGGATTCCCATCTATCTTACCTAAAGAGGTATGTACCCAGTGATAATCATGTGAATGATTGGACTGCTTTATAGGTACAAGACCCCAGAGTGGTAACACTCGAGCTCGTCAAGGTGCTCAAAACACATAATCTTCACTTGCATAAAAGGGAGGTTCTATAGTGCAAAGTCTAGTGGGACCTGTATGCAGAAGATTCAACCACTTGGGAAGATTATGCTGAGATTCAAAAAAAGTTTCCTCATGTTTTAGATGCTTATTAGAATGCTTGAAACAATATGTTGATTGTTTTTTTTGTTTTATGTTGCTACATAAAATCATTGGGGACAATGATTCACAAGGGGGGGAAGTATGTTACACCCCAATTGTGTAATTACTATTTAGTATTACTATGTAGGGTAAAATTTGAATTCAGTGGATGAATAAATTATGTGTGCACTTTTTTATCACTACTTTATGAATGAATGCCATTTCATTTAATATTATATGAAATAATTCATTTATGTGATTGGATGAGTATTGCATTAATATTCTAACTTTGGAGATGTATTATGTATATTGCATATTTTGCGAAGAGCTGACTATCGTGTGTAAATGTTAGTAGTTGCAGGTATATGTTCAATTCCTCTAGGCAAACAGGAAGTATCACTCAAGAGAAGGTCTTGGTCGGGTAACTAGTATTGTAACCTATTTGAGCTTACACACACACCATAGTAGAATAATTGAGTCAAGTTATTAACTGAGAAGTTGGTAAGTCATCCTTAGTTATAAATATGTCTGCATTAGTATGAGTCTTGTTTACTTTTGAGTGCATTATTGGGTGATGTTTATCTGTTTGAGCTTGAGAGTTCTTTCCTTGTTACTATGCCTATATTGATATGTGGAACATACAAGGAATGTGTATGTGTACACATATGCATGTCGGTGATAGACTATACGCATGAAGGAATGCGTACATGAGGGTACATGGGTAGACGTATCTATGCACACTCATGCATGAGTTTCTTATATGCATGGAGCTATCTGATGGATCTCATGACATGTATATGTATACGTATAGATATATCACTCATAATCTCTTATCAATACCATAGTAATTGTGTATGATTTAGTGTGAAAAATGAATGTATATATAAAGTATATACATATATCCATATATGTATCAATATACATGTATGATGGAAAATTGACATGCCCATACAAATGTATTGATACATGTATACATACATATACATGTACATAGAGGCATATATATATAATATATATATACACAATCGATATATTAATATACCAATGTGATTGCTATCATGATTATATTCATTTATATATCGATTATATATACATGCTTTATTAACATATTATAAATATGGATATATACTAACATATACATATATATAAGTATACATACATATATATATGTGTGTTAATATATATATATATATATATATATATATAATGTTATACATATATGTTACATATATATTTATATGGTATTTGCTTTGAGATTGACTATCTAAAGCAATGTTTATAAGCCGATTTATAAGGAAATCAAAGGTCAAATTTATGATAGTTATGACTATACATAAAGGCCGAATTAATAGCATGTTATCCAAAGCCATAAAGGAAAACATTCTACAAACCCATAAGCATCCATGAGTTGATATTATGAATGAGACTAAGTTGACACCATTTTGTGGAGTTTCCTTAAATTGGTAAAACATATGATGCCTTGTCATCTAATAGAATATCTAAAGCAATAAATGAATGCTTGCATGTCAATTAGTAGGTTGATGACTGAGTTTGGATATTAAATGAGCTAAGTTGACTCTAGTGAGACTAAGTTAGCATTTTCTATGTGTTTCAGGATAAAAAAATGACTGATTCAACAACATTAAACCAAACCAACTCTGTAGGAGAACTTTGTTGTTTTTGTGTCACCTTTGAATCTTTTACTCTATAGATATTCTTTTTGAGTACAAGTTGAATTTAACCATATGGTGATTTGAACTAGTCTTTCATTGTTGTCAAGCAGCAAGGATGATCTATAGCTTTGAGTAGATGAGTAAGCTCTCAAATGTGTACCACCTTATGACTGTGAATCATGTGTTGTTGTGCATGTAAGTTGTCAAATGTATGCCTAATATTTAGGCTGTATGATCTCTTACTTGCTGTATAAATATTAGTATGAGTTCATTTGTTGGGACACATTCTTCTTCTACACATTCCTTGTGTATTATTCTGCTTTATATTGAGTGAAGGCTTTGAGCATTGAAAACTTGAGTTTAGTATTATTTTGAGAGAAGTATTTTTATCAACTTGAGAGATTGAGGTAATTGTGAATTGTTCGAGAAAATGAAGGTCAAGCTAGTTGTTGTTCTAGAAGAGTTGTGTTTGTAGTCAGCCGATTGGGTAGCTTTTCACATGCATGAGAATAATCTTCCTTTTCTTGTATTAAGCTTTTGAAAGAGTATTTCTTGATTATTGTATAAGTTTACTATGGTTACTCACATTGAGGGAGAAATAGTATTTACTTTGAAAGAAAAGTTGAATATATTTACTCTTTCTACAAAATGTTTGTATTTACTCCATGATAGGATAGATTGTTTTACATAGGCATTTTATTATACTTGATATGTTTGGAAAGATTGTTTGAGAAAGGTATTTTATTATACTAGATATGTTTGGAAAGGTTGTTTAACATAGGTATTTTATTATAAAAGATATGCTTGAACATGGGTAGCTTAAGGGAATACTCATAACTAGATATTTGTTATGCTAGTTGGCTAGTCATGTAGGGAACAACACTAAGCTCAAAGTGGTATGTCATACAGGGTTACCCAACCAATACCTTTGTCAAAGGGTAGGGCCATCTATCATTGATAGATGTGTAGGGGACCTCATATGATTCTGTGGTTGGTGGAAAAATGCTTGAATGATACTTCTCCTCCTCATTAGATGATAGAAAACTGAGGTTTTGAAGGGCAGATTCGTGGACCATCTATATCTTATGCTATAAAGTTCGAAGGAGCTATGTATGTAGTTTGGTACTTTCTCAGAATATTGTACTTTGGGAAATATTGTAATGGAATGGAAATCCTTATTGTATGTTGTATAACATCTTTGTTCATATATTTTCAATAAAGAAAGGAATTTTTTTTGTTGCAATAGCTTGTCACATAGTTTATTTTTACTCGCACAATAAAAAATTAGGAAATTTACTTCTATGAAGGTTTGGAATATTACACCTAGTCCTTTAGGAACTCCCTTATTGGAGGTTTCTACCTTATTGGGAACTCTTATCTTTCAATCCTTCATAAGTTTTCAACATTTATATTTGATCGGGAGAAAGGGTGCTTCCAAGCATTACCATAACCTCCAAATAGTTCATTTTCCTACCTTAGTTCCCAATGCTAGCAAGGTCCCTAATATTATAAAAATGGTAAAAAAATAGAAAATAATCATATATTTGGCGAGTTCTAAGAACCACTAGAAATATTGATGATTTCATTATAGTTCTTGATGAGACCACAAGCTTTGAAAAAGAGATTCAGCAAGGAAAAAGGCTTTGATTTTCTAGTTCCCAGAGAACCTTTGACAAAGGAAAAATCATTCAAATTTCACCAATGAACGAAATAAAGAAAAAATAGAAGGTTCATTGGTTTAGGGAATCAATTGAACTTCTAATTGGTTCCTAGTTTCTACTAAACCTCTGATACTACAAGAAAAAGGATTAGTAGTTTGAAAAGAAGACAAATAAAGAATTGGAAGGTTCATTTCTCATCCTCAATAGTTCATAAAAAATCTCAAAAGAGGCTTATAACGAGATTTTTTAGAAGGTTCCTTGGTTTTGAGAACCAAGGGAACCTCTCAAAGGTTCCTAATATCACTTAAGATCTAACACTCAAAGGAAAATGAAGGGAAAGATCAGAGACTTTTTGTTGGTTCCAAGTGACTCAATACCTACTAATAGTAATAAAAAGGGAAATATTGTGAGGCTATAAATATATTCCCTTATCATTTGAGTAGCCACCAAATTTTCAAACAAGAAAGGAGTCAGTATTCACATTGAAGTGGAGCTTGTGACTTAAATGCAACTATTCCAAATCTCCCAACTCTTTCAAAGGCACACTACTAAGAAAGTAACATGTTCACTCCTCATTCAAATTTTGCTTTAACTTTGCTTTGTTTCCTTAAAATATTATGTTACCCCAACACCCTATGTTTTCAAAAATCCTCAATTTTCAATCGATTTTCTCATTAAAATCATTTTATCCCTTCATTAGTATGGGAAATTTTCTAATGAAATAAATGAAATACACTTACCAAGGTTTTGAAATGGAGATAGTTCTAACGAATTCTCTATCAAAAGTGGGAGATAGCCAACTAGGGCATATTGACCTAGAAGAATTTTGGTTGCATGTGACTAAAAATCCTAGACCAAGAATGGCCAAAGCCACTTTCTAGAGTGAAATATCTCATACTCGATGGTTTTAAAGCTATTGTTCAATGCATAGATTTAGTGCTAGCTTGTGTCAAATATTACAAAATTGAAAAGAGGTAAGGAATGGAGACAACTAAGTGATATCCTGATTAGATGGACCATAAATAAGCACTATGTTAAGACTCCATAATAGGGAAGAATATGCTTACATGTCTATAGAAAATGCCACAAATTACTTCATTGATAGGAGAGAAACTTTCTTGAACAACATTGCTAAACATTGGTTCAAGAAACCAAGAAAAGAGAAGTCTAAATTGCCAAAAATCCTTATAAGAGCATATTTTAATAAGTATATATCTAACATGATTACCCTACTATATAGATTCAATGGGGATAAAGCGACCAACTCATTTAGTAGTGGATGCTCCAATGTATTCTTTTTGATATGGTATGAATCTTAGTATGTTAATTTGGGAAAAAATTGATAAGTGATCACCTACATAATCAACATCAATTTCCAAAATACATAGGAATTCTATATTTCTTCATATTTGTTCTATGTTATTGCCATTATGCACCCATGGCCTAGAGCATGAGAGATTGGAGTATATGATGAAAGTAACCAAATATCCATTTGAAAATTTGATACTTATTGAGATTTTTAGACAAATAGAATCAGTGCGTACAAAGTGTAGAGAACTGAATAAGGTGGGTCATCCATTCTTATTGGGATTTTCTTTTTATAGTTGAGCAACTTCAATAGAGGTAGAAAGTGTGGAAATATTTCTAGTAAAAATAACTATGCACTAATACGACATGAGATATCCATTTGACAGTAAAAATTATGTAAAGAATAATTTGTACCTTGGAAGAAAATCTACCATCTCCCTCATTTGAAAGATTATTAGGAGAATTGTAAAAATGAATTTGAATTAAGAATTAAGATTGATCTTGGATGACTATAAAAAAATGGACTATGCACTTGAATGGGATGTTGACGGTATTGAAGGAAATGGCTCAAAAATGATTGATCGTCTATTTATACTCTCTACAATTTAAACCACTAACACTCATTGATTGGAGTATGAAGGAGGTAAAATAAATCAATGAGATGCCTTTCCTTGTACTAAATAAATCCAAGAAATGGATGGATACAAAAAGAATTGAACATACTACCACTAGACCTACAATATATTCATCAAAAGAATCAATGTAGACAAATAAATCAAGTGGTACATCTACACAACCGATGTTAATATGCCTAGAAAAAGATCAAGTCAAGATAAGCCTAAATCTGAATAAAATTTATCAGTAACAAGGCTACAAGTAGATCAAGATGTGCATGAGGATATCCAATAAGGAAATATTGATCCACTCCAATAAAACCAACCTTCATTTTAAATTCCACCATCCTCATCAACTCTAGATAATATTATTCATATCTCTCCCCCCCTTCACCCAATGAAGTTCCAAAAAATTCATTGTAAAAAAGCATTTTTCTTCCTATAACTTCTACTTTCACTCTAATTCCATCCAAAATTCCATCTTCTTCTCAATGTTTGAAATTATTTTTTTGTAAAAAGAGAAAATATAAGGATGCAATTGATCTTGATTATGATATAGTTGTGAAACTATTGGACATGGAAAAACTCCTAAGCCCAGGAAAGAAAAATTCCCCCAATACTAATGATTGATCCATCAAGTGATCAATATTTAGAAATAGCCAAACCAATTGATAATAAGAATAAAGAAGATGCTATAGAAGAGGACTATCAAGTGTCCATAATTGATACTGGCGATTCAACTCATAAAGGAGATATACATAATTTTCAAGTCTTAATTGCCAAGCTTGTACTTAGAATGGAGAAGGAGAACCTGCTACCAAACAACTAGAAGAATGAGTTCAAATATTGACATCTTATGTCAATAATATCTTAAATATTTCAATATAGCTAGTAGATGTCCCCTTAACTTTAGATGATACAAATATACAAAGTATTGACAAGGGGACAATGGAAAAATTAAGAAAATACTGAGATTTTGGTAAAGCCTCTGAGGATTGGGTCAAATAGATAATACTTGATGGGTTATTTTGTATTGAGAAATCAATATTTGTATACAATCAAACTAAGGAGAAAACCAAATAGCTCAAAAATTATCTTTAGCTATTACTAAAATAAGAAATTGTTTGGTATATAATAAAAAATGACATAAAGGAACTCCTTGGCACGGTGGCACTCCCATTGGGTACTCAAACCAATCATTGCACCGAGGTGGAGGTTGTGTTCATAAGTGTTAAGTATGCGATCAACAAAGGGTACTGTAAACTTTGGGTGGAAGGTGATTTCATGAACATCATAAATTATCTATGTGGCACTCATCCTACAAGTTGGAACATTGACCATCTTATCAAGGATACGATAATTATGTTGCAATCTTGTGATGAGACCCGAGTCTCTCACGTTTACTGAGAAGGAAATTCATTAGCAGATTTTTTTTCCAACAAGGCTATCAACCTAAATGAATTTTGTTTGTGGGAGGAGGAATTGATCCTTCCTGAGAAAGCTAGGAGTTTATTAAGGAATTATGACATGGGATGAGGTGTTGAGAAATTTATGGTCTAGTACCTACCTTCAGTTTGCACGCTTTATGGGCAGTTTTTGGCTCTCTGGTGATCATTTGAGTTGTTTTTCCAAGGGTCCTATGAATTTTGTGTTAGTTGCAACGGGTGGTGACAGGAGTCAAATCGAGCTCCACTCTTGTGGTGAAATTCAAAGAAATAAGAAACTTTGGAGTATTTTGAGCCATGGGAATTTCACTCCATTCTTGGAGAGATTGCACAGGAATGACCCTAATGCCTCCACACAATTTTTCTCATTCAAGCATAATTGTAAGTTAAAGATTAAAGGTTTGGAAGTGGAGGTCAATGAGGACTTGATTCCCATTACAACAGGAATGCCAAATGTGGGTAGGAAGTTTTTTAAGGATAAAAAAAGTAATGAAGAAGCCATGGTTCAGTTTTTCAAAGATGATGAGAGGAAGCAGTTAATAAAATTAGAGAGTTGGGGTTATGAGAGAACTTCCCTCAAAAAAATCTAGGTGAGTTTTGTGAAGGTCTTGATGCGTTACATGACCCTAAAAGGGAGGTTTGGGGCTATTCTTGGTCAGCATTTCACACTCCTCAACCATTTTTGACATGGTTTGTTCATTTCATTTCCTTTTTTCCTATTATCTTCTTTGGAGGTCTCAGTTTACGTGCATCTGAAGAACAAGAGGCCCCTGTCCTCCATGAAGGGATTATCCTTCTTATTATGGAGTATGTCAAGGCTCTCAGTCTGGCTTCGACCATTAAGGGCAAGGAAAAATTTGTTAGTGATTTGTTTGGGTTGTCAGGTTCGGACCCCCTTCGAAAGAGGAGGATGAATGGAATGAGGATGAGGAGGATGCTCCTCCTATGGTTGTAGCTACATCTTCAAAGAAGAGGAAGGTGGCTAGTGCCAAGTGTAACAAGTTTCCTAAGTGGTTGGCCCTTTCTGAGAGTGAGGACATGGAGGTGGGGTCAGGTGATTCTTCTCCCAAGTCCGTAGAGGTGGATGTTGGTAAAGTTGTTGTCGGTGGTGGTTCAGAGGTGGGGACACAGGGTAATGCTGAGGGTTTGGTTGATAAACTGAGGAGGTTGTCGAAGAGAATTTCCAATTTAAAGAACAAGGCTTTTGAGGTTCTGACTAAGGACCCTAGCATGGCTGGTGAGGAAAAGGATGCTGGTGAAAAGAAGGTGGCCATTGAGGATTCTCCTATGTAGGACCTGCCCAAGGAGGAATAGGATGAGGAAACTAGGGGTCTGGATGAGGAGAATGCGAAGAGAAAATCCAAACAGGAGCCCTTGAAGGTAAATCCTCTTTCTGAGGACTTTTCTTACCTTGATGATGATGCTACTTTTGTGTTTGATTTACTCGATATGGCTAGGGCTGGGGCCATTGGTACCTTTAAATTGGCTAAGTGGACTCTTAGGAGTTCAATAAAATTAATATTAAAATCAGAGGCTTAAAAGAGAATATGAAAAATTTTCCAAAAGGTTTTGTGCCAGACATTCTTATAGTTAGAATGGTGGACCTCGAGGGTTCTTATCATGAATTTAAGTCTCTGTGAGGATAGATTGGCATCTTTGGAAGCCAATGTTTTAGGTATAAATATAGACATCAAGAAGTTAATGCAAGCATGCCATATCTCGGTCAAGAATAGTGCAGACTCCCTAGAAGTCCTGCTTAGGAAAATTAGTGAGCTCAAGGAGGATCAGGTTTACTTCTCTGAGCGTATGGAGAGAGAGCATGTGGCCAAGGGCAAGGGAAAAAAAGCTACTACGGATGACGTCAAAGGTCTTGTTGGCAGAGGGTCAGTTGATTGGAAGAAAAAATTTGATTGTGAGAAGAAAGAGCTGTTGGACATGGTCGAGAGGCATAGGAACCAACAGATTAAGGTTGCCAACACTCTGGGTGGTTTGAATAAGTGTGTGGTCTTTTCTTTCTTTCTTTTTTTTTCTTGCTGGGGGTTAGTTTATTTTAGTTTTTTTTTTGTTGTGTTGTTGTTGGGTGTTGATGGTGGTCTTTTGTCTTAATTTTTGTTTAGCACTTGCCTATTTGTGTTTTTTGGTTGTTGGGTTGTTGGTGGTGGTCTTTTGAATATTTTCCTTAGAAACATTTTGTATCCTCAGTTGTAAAGGGTTTCGGGTCCCTTCAAAACCTGTTTTTTCCTTTAATCAAAACAAAGGGCATAGAGGAGATGTCAAAAAAAAAATTAACGCATTGTTGACTATAAAAAATATGGTTGAATCTAAAGAATATAATAGTATTGTATGGATAAGGAGCATTCAATGGAAAATTATGACTATTAGATAAGCTATAAATGAAATAAAGAAACTTCTCAAAGAAGCTGATTTCATTAAAAATAGTAGCAAATTTTTTAGCTATGGAAATAAATATTTTTAAAGAAGATGATTCTTCTTTGGAAGATTCTTACGTAACAAAAAAATTTCAAAGATTTTTTTTCTAAAAATTTGTGTAGTCAAGAGAATGCTAGTGTAAATACAATGATAAAATTTCCTACAGTATCAAATGTAACACTCAATTTTAATAAATAATTATCAATCATGAAAATGAAAATGAAAGAAGTTGAAGATTCCTAAGAAACTTGGAACCAACATCTGTTCAATATAGTGGTTCTAGAAAAGGAGGCCTTGACAACTGAAGCATATAGAGATCACAAATGCCTTTCTTCAACCTCAAGAAAAACATAAGTTATGAAAGAGGATATGCTTGCTAAGTAAGTTTAAAGTCTTTTATATAACTTTATTTCATAACTTGTAATTAAGTCATTTTTATATGACTTGAATATGACTCTTTTATAATCTTATGTTTGACAAAACAAACTTTATTATTTTATTAAAATTATAAATTAGAGTTAGTTACAAGTTAATTAGAGAGAAAAGCCTATATATATGATGCTTAAGCTTCTTAGAATAAAAAGGTTAAAGTTATATAGATTTTTGTAAGGAAGTAATAGAAAATATTTGAATGGTATTGTTTAAGTATTTTCTAAGATATTTGTTCTTCATATGTGGAGTGAATAATATTTGTTTGCAAATCCCTTTGATAAAAATTTTGAGATCTTTTAATCTTATTACTAAAATATCTTTGCCATGCAATGTTGAAAAGTCTAGAGTAGTCATTCTTTTCTATTGCATGTTGAAATATTTGTGATATACGTTATAAAATAATGAGAAGTGTTCTCAATTTCTTGCATCAAATTTAATCACCATTATCTTGATTACATGCAAGGAAATTTAATTTCCATATGTTTATTGCTTGGGTTTCTCTTAAATTTCATATTTTGTTGTCTTTCAAATGTTTTGGTATTTTTGTGTCAAAATATTTATCATATGAGGGAGTTTCCCCTCTCAATGTAGAGGTAGGTTGACTAAAAATAGAAACCTTACCAATTTTTGGCACATATTTCATTATATTCCTTATTATAATAGATTTAGATTTTTTTGAGTCATTTATTATAATGCAAAATATGTATACCAACATATTTTTGGCAACTCTATTGGGGAATAAATACCTATAAAATTATTCATTTCCTTTAAAAGATCACTTGCATGTTGCCAAGAATGATCTTTTTTATGAATACCATGGGTTTACAATGTAACAAAGCACCTATACTACAACCTAGAAAAAAATGGTGGGGTGGTAATACAAAAGACATAACCTCGTTTTTCTACATGATAGCTTGGAAAAACAAAAGTTCATGCTAGCAATATCACAAGATAAAGTAAGTGATATTTAAGGAAGAAGATCATGGACATGAAATTGTTGAACAAGATGAAATAATTGCACAAGGAAGAGACAACATGGTAGAAATTGTGAATAACAAAAGTGTTGAAAGGTTTATTTTTACAAGACATGAAAAGGTATGTTTTCCATAGGTATTGTACACTTCAAAATAGCTTGGTCTCTATTGAACATAGAAGTATAAATTTTTCTTTGTTTTAATGAACAATCATGGTGTTGCAAGGTAGGTTTAGGCAACTCTTGCAAACTAAGATAATATTTTTATAATTTGAGCAAGAATACATAATAACATACTTAAGTACATTGACTTGGAGATATAGAAAGTCAAACCAACAATATCATCAAGTTGAACAAGTATTAGACTTTGAAGATGATCTTGAAACTGAAATAAGGCTCACAAACCCAAAATTATGGGAATCAACATAGTGAAATTGTGATCATAGAGCTTGTACCCAGAAGGAATCAACATCAACATCAAAGGAAAGAAAATCAAAATTGATAGCAACTTACAAAAAATAATTGGTTTGCTGAACTTGCTAAGAAAAAAATAATTTTTACAAGACACCCTAGCTAGCAAAAGTTACAATGAAGGAGACTTAAGTAAAGGTATTATTAACTATGATTTTGAAAGTTTAAAAAATATTTAGTTCTCTACTCCCATTTCTTCTTTAAGAAATAAAGTTAGATTTACTAGTAGACCCTACATCTCCCATTAGGACTATTATGTAAATAGTGTCATTATCCACCTAGTTAGTTAATCACTTATCTAGGATTTACCTATTCATGTCTAGCTTAAGTTTAATTTGGTTTCTTTTTTTGTCACACTTCATAGCATTCAGACATGTGTCCTCATGACTTGAGAAATCTATTAACACTTGCTCACCCACTTCTCAAGTGAGCTCACAAGTGTCCCACTTTTGGAGGGGTAGTCATAGTTTCACTCCTACCTTCTCACCTCCTCATCCTTGCCTATATATGCAAGGCTTGATAATTGTATTATACACTCTTCATTTCATATTGATAGACATACTATTGCGCATATTGTATTCACTTGTGGAAGTTGTTTCATTCTCACTTGGATCTTGGAATTCTACAACATGGTATTAGAGCCATGAGAGCATTTTCCTTCCCTTGTCGAGGTGACTCCTACACATAGCCCTCTCAACAAAGCATCATAGAGCCCAAATATAACACCATCGCATTCAGAAGGCTTAGGAAATTAAAAAATACCTTTTATTTCATCAATTTCGATAAATTTTTATTTTTTTAATTTTTTGATCATTGTGCATGTTATACCAAAAAGTTAGAAAAATTAGTAGAGGGCCAATTTTCCCTCTACTCGTTTGCTCGTTATGATAGATATTTGTAAATTTTTAGGTAGTTTAGGCCTATTTACAAAATTTATGGCCTCAGTAGTGATGTAGAGCAGGGAGGAAACCTTCTTACAAACATAATTCAAGGAAAGATAACCAACTTTCCAATCACCAAAACTCTATTTTGGCACATTCTCTCAAATCCACCATTCTTGTCTTGTAGTAGTGCAAACAATGAAAACTGAGCATTACTTCCACAATACTCATCAAACCCACAACCCAAGAAACATTTTAAGAACCCATTAGGACACTCTTCAACACATCTCAAAACCTCATACCCTTATTTTGGAACAACACCTCTTAAACTGGACTTGTACGCTGAATAGGGCTCCAATTAGCCCACTTTTACAAAGAAAATCCACTTTAAATTTTCTACCTATCCAAAATTCCTATGGAAAGTCTTTACCCATCCTATGAAACTTCAAAATCCACAATTTTCAACTAGATTAATTCCCTCTAAGTCCAAAAACCTTAAAACCCTTATTTTAAGCCATTCCAAAGGGGGTTTATTGAAAAACTATATTCCCAACTTCTTCATACCTTTCTAATGATTCAAACATGCTCCACTAAGTTTTCCTATGCTTAATAAACCTTCAATTTTTTCTGCCTCAATAATTCTCAACCATTTCCACTCTTTAACCACCAAATTTCATAAAAAATACACAAAATTGCCAATTAGGGCATCATAGAAAACCCATTAAATGGCCTCCCTCACTCTTGAAACCTCATGGACTCCTAAAAATACCATAAACCACCCATTCCACCACATTACAAACAAAACCAATTGGGGAATGGGTGTCAATCCATTTTTGATTGTCTACAAACCCTCAAACTTGATTGTACAAACCCATTTTCAATAAAAGGCTTATAAAATACTCAAATATTTATAGAATTGAATCAAACCACAACCAAAATTAAGTAGATTTTCCTCTATCAAATCCAAATCAACTCATAGCAATTGGAGCATGTATATAACCATACCGTTCTTGAGAACAATAGAATTCACTGAAAAATAACACAAAAACAAAGTTTTATTTGATTTCTTCCACTAAAATTGAACATTAGAGAGCTGCCTTGAATTGTGAGAGGCCTTTTTAACATTAAAATATCACAACTAAACCTCCTAACTAACCTCAACTACCATTTTAATTCCTAATGACTGTTGGTCTTCCTAACTTGCATTTTTTGCAACTTTTAACATGACACTAATTGACAAAATTACAAAATATGACAACCTTACTCACAATGAACCCCTAATACATGCTAAATGGTCTTTTATGACCTTATTTAATGGTATTACACTCAAGCTCCTAAAACCTATCACAAAAGACCTTATTTGCAAAAATTAAACAAACATGGTTCCCCTGCACTATACACTTGACCTAGAAAAGATTCCAAGTCCCTTAGAAATTGAGCTGCAACTTGTCCACCCTTGAGCCCTTCTTCTCTTGGATCTACAAATCCCCTTTCATTAGGTTCACCTTGCCATTGAGACAAATACTGCATATGTGCATTGTGCTTGACATTCTTGAACTTGTTACCACTTGTATAGGGCTCCATCTTTACAAGTTGATCAGATGATTGTTCTTTTACCTTTCCCTTATCATAAACTGATGTTACACAAGTACTTTGACACCTGCACACTGACCATTTTCAATCTTGTCTTTTATTTTCCTTTCTTTCACTCTTTAAACATACTCAAACTTACCCCTTTGTCTTTTCCAAACACCATCACTCACCTCACCATTTGTCTTCATCCTTGTCACTAATTTATCTGCCCCAAGAATCCTTGTACCATTAGACTTACAAGCCATTGTTTTGACATATTTACCAACCTTTGTACTGTCAGTACATGACTAACCACTAACCTTCTTTGAAACTAAAGGAAACAATACTATCCCAATCAAGATCTTATCATGCTTTTCCAACTCATCTTGTTTCCTCACAAACAATTCATCATCAACCTTCTCTATCTCAAACCTTGACACCAACACATCATCTCTTCTTTCCAACTTTGAATCTTGCTCTACACTTTTTGTCTTAGCATCCTCTTCCTTTATAGTGGCTACATACACTTTTTTTGTTTCTTCCTCAACCTTTATACACTCCTTGACAAACATGGTGAATTTTTTTTCCTTACCTTGTTCCTTCACATCCTCAACCAATGGAGTCAATGTACAAGCATTCCCATCCTTCTCAATTTGATATGTATTAGCTCTCCTATCATAAATGGCATGTCTATCAAACTGCCATGGTCTCCCAAGGAATAAATGACAACAAATCATTGGAAAAACATCACAAAGAACTTTATCCTTATAGCCACCAATACTAAACTCAACCAAGGCTTGTTCATTAACCAAAATGGATTGATCATCATTCAACCAAGCTACTCTATATGGTGTTTCATGAGGAATTCTTTCTAAGTTCAATTTATCTACCATTTCATTAGACACCATATTGTTAGTGCTTCCTGAATCTACTACAACTTTGCATACCTTACCTTTACATTTGCATGTGGTTTTGAATAATGTCCTTATTTGTGTAGATTCCTTCTCCTTGGATACCTTTAGAAGTTGTCTTCTCACCATCCATGACTCTCCCACTTCTAGAGTAGCAAGATGAATAGGAGAATTCACATTCATCTTCTTGAACCAATTGGACTCTTTTGTCCCTACCACTTGATGTAGGACCTAGTTTTTTAGGACACTTATATGTTGGCTGAACAAACTAATTACAATGATATCACCTACTTGAAAATGTGTTTGAACTTCTACCTCCACCAAATCTTCCTCTAGAGCCTCTAAATCCACCTCTTTGATCAAAAATTTTTTCTTGTCCTTTGCGTGCATCTTCTTGGCTTTCACTGAATTTTCTTGAAGTAGAAAATGATCCCCTTCCTCTTGAAGTGCTTCCTCTGTATCTACTTGTCTTTTCTTGTCTTCTTTGCACTTTTTCTTCAGCCCTTATTGCCATTTGATAACATTCTTCAATAGTTCTAGGATTTACCAAGGTCAGTTCATCTTGAATATTAAATTTCAATCCACCAAGGTATCTAGCAATCTTTTCATTCCAATCTTCATTATGACCAGACCTAATACTCAACTTGTAAAATTCTTTAGTATTTCTTTAACATCCATTTATTTTTGCTTTAAACCTTGAAGTCTCCTACACATTTGAATAGCATAATCAAAGGGAAAAAACTTACCTTTATTTTGGCTACCATTTTGTCCCAAGATACAATCTTTGATTTACCTTTCTTTCTTCTCTCAGATTGTTCATAGTCCCACCACAATAGTGCATGGCCCTTAAACTTTTTCTGTGCAATTTTCACCCTTTGCTCTTCAAGAACATCTTCACAGTCAAAGTAATTATCCAAGGCTACAATCCAATCCAACAATTCTTCATCATTCAGATTTCCTCCATATTTAGGCACATCAATATTCACCTTGTGTCGATCATCCTTGACTACCCTCAACAACTTAGCCATCCTCTGATCATCAGGATCCAATTCCTCTTCCTCTTCACTGTCAGTTTCCTCTTCTTCATCAGAATCACTTTCATCACTCATGTCCACATCTCTTTTCTTCCTTGTCTACAGAGTAGAAAGCCTTTCCCTCAACTCTCTCATCTCCCTCATATTCTTTTCTTTCAATTCACCAATCTCTTTAGCCACATTTTTCCCTTTTGGAGGTGTCTTGCCTTTCAACTTTCAACCTTTCACTGCTTCAAACTACAAATTTATCTTTAAGAAGATCTACTTCCTAAGCTCTAATACCAATTGATGCAGATCAAGTAGGAAAATTTCTTACAAACACAATTCAAGGAAAGATAACCAACTTCCCAATCACCAAAACTCTATTTTTCTATTTTTCCCAACTTCCCAAGTAGAAAGCCTTTCCCTCAACTCTCTCATCTCCCTCATATGCTTTTCTTTCAATTCACCAATCTCTCTAGCCACATTTTTCCCTTTTGGAGGTGTCTTGCCTTTCAACTTTCAACCTTTCACTGCTTCAAACTACAAATTTCTCTTTCAGAAGATCTACTTCCTAAGCTATAATACCAACTGATGCAGATCAAGGAGGAAAATTTCTTACAAACACAATTCAAGGAAAGATAACCAACTTCCCAATCACCAAAACTCTATTTTTCTATTTTTCCCAACTTCCCAAGTAGAAAGCCTTTCCCTCAAATCTCTCATCTCCCTCATATGCTTTTCTTTTAATTCACCAATCTCTCTAGCCACATTTTTCCCTTTTGGAGGTGTCTTTCCTTTCAACTTTCAACCTTTCACTGCTTCAAACTACAAATTTCTCTTTCAGAAGATCTACTTCCTAAGCTCTGATACCAACTGATGCAGATCAAGGAGGAAAATTTCTTACAAACACAATTCAAGGAAAGATAACCAACTTCCCAATCACCAAAACTCTATTTTTCTATTTTTCCCAACTTCCCAAGTAGAAAGCCTTTCCCTCAAATCTCTCATCTCCCTCATATGCTTTTCTTTTAATTCACCAATCTCTCTAGCCACATTTTTCCCTTTTGGAGGTGTCTTTCCTTTCAACTTTCAACTTTTCACTGCTTCAAACTACAAATTTCTCTTTCAGAAGATCTACTTCCTAAGCTCTAATACCAATTGATGCAAATCAAGGAGGAAAATTTCTTACAAACACAATTCAAGGAAAGATAACCAACTTCCCAATCACCAAAACTCTATTTTTCTATTTTTCCCAACTTCCCAAGTAGAAAGCCTTTCCCTCAACTCTCTCATCTCCCTCATATGCTTTTCTTTCAATTCACCAATCTCTCTAGCCACATTTTTCCCTTTTGGAGGTGTCTTGCCTTTCAACTTTCAACCTTTCACTGCTTCAAACTACAAATTTCTCTTTCAGAAGATCTACTTCCTAAGCTCTAATACCAACTGATGCAGATCAAGGAGGAAAATTTCTTACAAACACAATTCAAGGAAAGATAACCAACTTCCCAATCACCAAAACTCTATTTTTCTATTTTTCCCAACTTCCCAAGTAGAAAGCCTTTCCCTCAACTCTCTCATCTCCCTCATATGCTTTTCTTTCAATTCACCAATCTCTCTAGCCACATTTTTCCCTTTTGGAGGTGTCTTGCCTTTCAACTTTCAACCTTTCACTGCTTCAAACTACAAATTTCTCTTTCAGAAGATCTACTTCCTAAGCTCTAATACCAACTGATGCAGATCAAGGAGGAAAATTTCTTACAAACAAAATTCAAGGAAAGATAACCAACTTCCCAATCACCAAAACTCTATTTTTCTATTTTTCCCAACTTCCCAAGTAGAAAGCCTTTCCCTCAACTCTCTCATCTCCCTCATATGCTTTTCTTTCAATTCACCAATCTCTCTAGCCACATTTTTCCCTTTTGGAGGTGTCTTTCCTTTCAACTTTCAACCTTTCATTGCTTCAAACTACAAATTTCTCTTTCAGAAGATCTACTTCCTAAGCTCTAATACCAACTGATGCAGATCAAGGAGGAAAATTTCTTACAAACACAATTCAAGGAAAGATAACCAACTTCCCAATCACCAAAACTCTATTTTTCTATTTTTCCCAACTTCCCAAGTAGAAAGCCTTTCCCTCAACTCTCTCATCTCCCTCATATGCTTTTCTTTCAATTCACCAATCTCTCTAGCCACATTTTTCCCTTTTGGAGGTGTCTTGCCTTTCAACTTTCAACCTTTCACTGCTTCAAACTACAAATTTCTCTTTCAGAAGATCTACTTCCTAAGCTCTGTTACCAACTGATGCAGATCAAGGAGGAAAATTTCTTACAAACACAATTCAAGGAAAGATAACCAACTTCCCAATCACCAAAACTCTATTTTGGCACATTCTCTCAAATCCACCATTCTTGTCTTGTAGTAGTGCAAATAGTGAAAAATGATCATAACTTCCACAATACTCATCAAACCCACAACCCAAATAGCATTTCAGGAACCCATTAGGACACTCTTCAACATATCTCAAAACCTCATACCCTTATTTTGGAACACTTCTTAAACTGGACTTGTGCGTTGAACAAGGCTCCAATTAGCCCACTTTTACAAAGCAACTCCACTTTAAAATTTCTACCTATTCAAAATTCCTATGGAAAGTCTTTACCCATCCTATGAAACTTCAAAATCCACAATTTTCAACTAGATTAATTCCCTCTAAGTCCACAAACCTTAAAACCCTCATTTTAAGCCATTCCAAAGGGGGTTTATTGAAAAACTAAATTCCCAACTTCTTCATACCTTTCCAATGCTTCAAATATGATCCAATAAGTCTTCCTATACTTAATCAACCTTCAAATTTTGATGCCTCGAGATTTTTCAACCATTTCCACTCTTTAACCACCAAATTTCACCAAAAATACACAAAATTTACAACTAGGGCATCACATAAAACCCATTAAATGGTGTCCCTCGCTCTTGAAACCTCATGGAATCCTAAACCTACCCTATATCACCATACCACCAATTTATAGATAAAACCAACGGTGGAATGGGTGTCAATCCATTTTTAATTGTTTACAAACCCTCAACCTTGACTGTATAGACCAGTTTTCAATAAATGGCTTATAAAATGCTCAAATATTTATAGAATTGGATAAAACCACAAAAAAATTGAAGTATATTCTCTACCCTATAAAATCCAAATCAACTCATAGCAATTGGAGCACATACGAAACCGTACAGTTCATGAGAACAATAGAATTCACTGAAAATAACACAAAAACAAAGTTTTATTTGATTTCTTCCACTAAAATTGAGCATCAGATAGCTGCCTCAAATTGTGAGAGGCCTTTTTAACATCAAAATATCACAACTAACCCTCCTAACTAGCCTCAACTTCCATTTTAATTCCTAATGACCGTTGGTCTTCCTAACTTGCATTTTTTGTAACTTTTAACATGACACCAATTGACAAAATTACAAAATATGACAACCTTACTCAAAATGAACCCCTAATACATGCTAAATGGTATTTTATGACCTTATTGAATGCTCTTATACTCAAGCTCCTAAAACCTATTACAAAATACCTTATTTGCAAAACTTAAACAAACATGGTGCCCCTGCACTAGTTGGCCTGCTTGTAGGTTTTATTTCGAGTTGGTGGTAGAAAATCTGTTAGTATGAAATTTTTATATTTCTTACATAAGCATCCTCCACACCATTTGAAATCCCATTTGGTTTTCCAAATCCTCCTCTAAAGAGTCTTGAATGAATGGATATTTGACCAAATCCATCAACCTCTGGTAGGGTGATTGTCATGTTCAAATCAAAATGGTCTACTTTGAACTCCAACGCAACTATCAATCATTGACTCAACTTGCACAACATAGGTGACTTCAATTTCATCAGATTTCTTTGATCTTGTCATTCCTCAACAAGGACTACTCTTAAGTCACCTAATTTTTAGGTTTTACTATTTTTTTAGGATGATTCCTTGAGATATCTCCATGTTTGATTAGAGAAATATGTACATATTTATAAACATGTCATTAGTAGTATCTCCAAAACCTACATTAATTTCATCCAATATAATCATAAATATTGCATTTTTTCTTAGAGTAAAATGAACATTTTAGAGAAGGAAAGTTTGGTGTGAATAGAATCATTATGTATCAGATAAAACATGAGGATGAAACTAAGTTGGATCCTATGGCATATATAACCATGAAGCCATGCACAAGGTTAGATTAGGAAAATAGAATAATGACGATGATTTATTTGGCCCTTATGAAACCATTTATAATATAAGACTTGGTTTGAGGATTCATAGGGATGTGGTTGTTATGAAACCATTTAAAAAAAATTATTCATAAATGGAGATGTGTTGAATGAGGTAATCATAAGTACATGAATGATTTGGTCTCCATGATGCATGCAAGCACAAAACCATGTAAAACTTTGAATAAAATCATGGTGTAAAATTTTATCATGGAGTTGGAATCAATGTGGCCCCTATGATGTGTACAAGCTTAATAACAGGTATAGGTGATATATGCGATTGGTATAATATTTCATTCTCAAATTGACTGCATACATTATAATAGATTCAATTTGATGAGAGTAAAAAAATGAAAGGGGGATAAATAGCAATGTGTTTTCCCAAGGTGTAAATTGAATGATATAATTATGAACAATCATATAGTAGGGGATAAAAATTTCCCCATGCTATGAGGATAAGTAATAATATAACTATTTAATGTTCATTCCAAGTTTCATTGTGTAAGGGAAAGATATGTAATAATACAAAATTGTAATTATATAAGTGGAGTAATATAGAAGTTTCATGAAAGATATAAAAAATAAATAAGAATAGTGGTGTAGGCTATTACCACAAAATAACATAAACACAATTTCATTTAAAACCAAAATTAACATGTAGAGGTAATAAAATATTATACCATGTATGATGTAATCATTTAAACGTGTAGGTGTGTTGTGAGAAACAATAATATGTAAGTCTCTAAAACTATATGAAAGATTACTTGGCTTGAAAGATAGCTTCCAAAATGAATCCCATCAAATTCGGAAGCCAAGAAATATGTTGTGCACAAAGTAAAATTTCAACAAACATAAAAGAAACATAATAAATATTTAAATATAATGAAGGTGAAAAAGATGAATCAATAGCTTGTGGAAAAGTCCAAATTGATGTTTTTTGCTCTCCACCTCCTATTGAATCATACTCCACCTATCCATATCAAGGATTTAAAAGTTATGAAAAATCTTAAGTTGCAATGTCTACAAGGTTCTCACTTCAGTAAGGCTCCCATCTTATA
Source organism: Sequoia sempervirens (assembly GCA_007258455.2). Taxonomy (NCBI): domain Eukaryota; kingdom Viridiplantae; phylum Streptophyta; class Pinopsida; order Cupressales; family Cupressaceae; genus Sequoia; species Sequoia sempervirens. The sequence goes on along the minus strand of VDFB02377657.1, from coordinate 246,977 downwards.
GTTTGTGGAAGATCAAGCTTCCAATGGTCATGATACTAACTAGGCTCGGTCCTGGTGATCTCTCCTATTGTTTGGTTTTTTCTATGGATAAATTTTTGTTAGTTATTAATTTCCTTCATTCATAGTTTATATTTTGGTTTGATCTAGGAAAAACCTATTAAATTCTCTTAGTCATGGCTTCTTATACTCTTATGTAACTTTGAATTTAATGATATTAATATAATTATAGGTGTTATACACCTTTTATCTAAAAAAAGTAAAAAATAAGAGATGAAGGAAAAAAATATAAAGTGAGTGGTGTGAATGAACATAAATAAGACTAAAATTCAAAAAATGATTACAACTCAAATGAAAAGGTCAATCATAAATAATAAAAAAATACAAGTCCTTTTTTTTTGTCAGCATGAGTTAAAGTGTGTTGAGCACACTTGCATTGCTTTCATCAAGATAAACTCAAATAGAAAACAAAGAGAAGAAAAAGAGGTCATGTAAAATAAATGTTCATATTCATTTGTGTCAATATGTACTATAAAAGGTAGTTTGTGTCATCCACATAGTTGCAATGAACATGCAAACAATAAGAATCAAAACAAATAAAAATAAAATAATATAATTGGTAGAAGGAGAGTAGGTCTATTATTTTTTATTAAAACATTAGGGAAAGGGCCATGATCCCATACATTAAAAAATCATATGACAAAAAGAAGAAACAAAAAAAGGTCATGTAGGCCCGACCAAATAGCTAAAGGGAATGTAGGCCCAACAAAACAACAAAACTAGCGAAACAAAATAAAGAAGAAAAATAAGAAAAAACAATACCAAAGCTTACAGATTAATATCTGGTCCACGAGGTCATCTAAGGATGCTTCCTTGTCCTCCTTGTCCAACAACTAATCATCATTCTTGTCATTCTCATTTCTTTGCCATCACCTTTAGCCCTTTTTCTTATATTGGATGATTTTAGAGTGGTCAAAAGTTGTCCCCACAACAACCTTATTCATTATTCCATTAGTGAACATTATGATTTTTGAAATGACACTTTCCATTCACTTCATCTTGTGATTGTTGTTGTTGGTTTCAAGCTTCTCTTCTAGCTCCTCCACCTTGGCTTGAAGATCCTTAATATCGATATTATATTTTTCTTTAGTGACTTGGACCTTGTTGGGTGAGGGCCCCTTACTCTCATTTTTATCCAAGATTTCTAGATACTTGGGGGAGGGGGGAACCAAATTTTTTGTTTCCATCACATTTGTATACTCACCTCATCCTTCTTGTTCTCCTCATCCAAATCTTACTCATTATCAGATCTATCTTGTTATTCCTCTTATGCATTCTATTGCACATCCTCTTTAGACCTATTCTTCAAGTCTTCCTCCTCCCAACCATCATTTAGTGAGGAGGAAGCTTGTTGTCATCATTCTCTTCTTCAAAATCCAAAATTATTTTCTTTTCTTTTAGAATTCTTATCTCTCAAGGCTTGGGTCAGTTTAGAATATTTGTGGCCTCTTGACCATATGGTGTCACATTGAGAAGTACCCACATTATCCTCATCCCCACTGTCAACATTGAAGATACAAATTGTCCCATGATCAATGGGGAGGGGAATGGGGCCTTTAACTTTTTTCTTATTTTTTCCTTTCTTTTCCACATGCATGCTTGGGTCCACAATTTTTTTTTGTTAGGAGGGGAATCCACCAACAACTCATGTAGAAGGGGGGGGGGGTTTCAACCTCCAGAAAGGCCTTTCCCTTATTCCTAGGTCCCACTATTCCCACATAGCTAGGGCTAGGGTTATACTTGTTCAGAGAAAAAAGAGAGGCCTTGGAGGCTTTGTTTTCCAAATGTTTAATTTTAAGATTTCTCTTATCCTTGGGGTTGATGGTAGGAGTCATGGTAAGATAGTACTTATAGAGGTCCATAACAAGGCCTTGGTGCATGGGGTAGGTGTCATCAAGAATACAAGCCTCTAGGGATGAGAATAGGTAGAAAGGAAGGTTGATTTTGTTTCCATGTCTCAAATGGTTAAGGATGGGGAAATGGTAACCATGAATGGTCTTGAACATATCTACAAGACTAAAATACTACAATTGCAATGTAAACTCACCAAGGCTAAAGGAGCTGGAAGCTTCTCACTATTGTAACCATTCTGGAAATGAATTGGTTTCTCCTTTAAATGAAAAAGAAAGAAACAATAAACTTTTTGTATTCCCCTTTGTTGGAAACAAGAGCATGATGGTGCATAGATGGTGTATGGTGTTTTCATTGATGACAACCAATTGTAGAAATGTAGAAGTGTTGGTTTGTAGAATACCAAATGGTCTGGATAATTGGCTAAGTATTAGACTGCAATTTTAGTGTTACAGTGAACCACTTTTTTGGTCCACATGACTTTGCTATGCAATATATTGTCATGTAGTTTTAAGGTGTTGATGATGTGTATTAAAGGTATTCAAATCCAAAGTCTCAAGGTTGTATTTCTTTTGCAGTTGTAGATAATGTTGACAAAGTATCAGGCTTAGTAATGACAAAGTGACTGGTACAAAGTGCATATTGGAATGCTCCACATTCCACTACAGATGAATATTATGCTATGCAATTTTGAGGAAGTGTAAAAATGTCAGAAGTATGTGTGCCCCAAGTGGAAATTTTTTTGATGGTCTACATGTTGAGTTGTGAATGAAAAATTGGTTCATTCAATTATTGTTTCACTAGTTTTTCTATGTGGTGCCGACCAAAGGATTTTTGGATCATGTGGATTTATGGGAGTGATTTTAGATCATGCTGGCCTATTTTGGAGGTTTACATGTTTTGGTTCTCTCCACATAGCGTGTGTTAAAGTTGTAAGTTGATAGGTTATGTGGTACATGGTTCATGCAATTAGGCCAACCTAATTGATGTTTTGGTTGGTTATAGTATATATGCAAGGTTGATTCATTGTGTGAATGATGATTATGAGTGAGAGTAGAGTGTGTGTGCGAAATATGATGTAATGTGAAGTGTGAAAGGTGTAGTGGTGAAGTATGAAGTGTGTTAAGTCACCTTTCAAAGCTTAATTAGAATTGTATCTTCAACATGTTGTAGATGCATTATTAGTAGTTCAACTTGGCAGTGAGCCACCCTTTCCTCTATCTTTTTCTATTTTGGGCAGTGATCCACTGATAGTGAGCCATTCGTTCTTTTTGGATAGTGATTCCACCATTGTGTAATATCTATTGTAACTGGTTATTTAATATATTATGATATAATCCTTACTGTGGTTTTCCTTTTCAAGGGTTTTCCACATAAATTTAGTGTTCTTGTGTTCCTTTATGTGATGCATGCTTTATATGTTCCTTTTTATTACTGCATATTTAATGTGATGCTTTGAATGAATGTTTAAATTGATGAAGTTAATAAATTTCAATGAATACTGATTCACCCCCCTCTCATTATTCTAGGTGTTCAAAACTTGTTTCTCTTCTTCTCCACCTTAAGGAAATTGCAAAAAAAACTCATATCCTTAGCAATCAATTTATTAAAGATGCAAAAATAGATTACACCAATAGTGACCTTGCCCTGAGACCATGAACTCATAAATATAGAGGTGAGTTTTTCATTATATCCCTTCATAGATTGGAATACAAGAGTGAATCCACCTTTTTCAAACAGATCCTAGAGCTCCATGTTGTATTTGAGAGCTTCAAAAGAGATGGATTTGGTCCTAAGATGTGGGCCTCCCATACTATTTGATCTACCAAACAACACAAAGAGCCACCAAAGGAATAAGAAGTAATATGAGGTAGGTAGCCAAAAAGCAATGACAAAATGACTTCCCACTACTTTTAAAAAAATTGAACCACTTTTATTGTGTCAGTATAGAAAGATAAAGTTCAAATTACCTTACCTATTCTAACATAGTCGCAAGCCTTAGTAGTATTAGAGCCATAATTATTTGGAGCCTCCATCATCTTTAGGCCAACAATCATATTCTTTCCTTTAATAGTCTTATGAGGGAAAAGACCACCTTTGCATGAAAGAAATAAAATTCACATAGGAGGAGAGGACATTTCCAATTATGAAGATCATAATTAACTACAAAGTGTACTATAATTAGATTGCATCGTAATCATAACCCATAGCCTTAAGATCTTCCTTGTTTTCTTCAATATAACACCATTTACAAAATAAATTAACATGATGTAGAATTATGTAATCCATGATGAGATCCATCTTACTATAATTATTACAATTAGTAATGTTACCCAACATGAGATTATTGTGAAGGAAATGACACATCATAATATCCTTGTTAGCTAAAAAAGCTTGCCACATCCCATTCAAGACATCCACCTCAATCCAACTCTCGACCTTTAAAAGTGGAAATAAACTAACCATAACAAGTTACGGGGCAGAATATGTTGAAGAGTGCTTGAGAGATTTGAATTTGAATGCCAATAATTCCATTCTTCAAACTAAAGACCAAAGTTGTAAGCTAAGTTTGTAGCTCATGATTTTCTTCCCTATAGATATGATTAGTTTTAACTTGTTGAGATCTTTGAAGGTCTTTTTTTCAATTCTTGATTAGTTTGTGGATCTTCCAAGAGGGATCCTTGTTGTTGGGTGATCCCACAATAGTGGTTTACAATTTTTTGCCAAATTGGACACTGAAATAATTTTTTTAACTAAATCTTCACTTTCAGGCACCTATAGCGGCTAAACCGTGAGGAATTTGAAAATGATGCAAACTAGAGTTTTGTGAAATTTTTTTTGTAGATTCTAAATATTTTTTTTCAAAATTTTTGGAATCAGATTGCAGTTCTTTTTCCATCTCCCTTGAAAACTAGTTTTTTTTTTTCAGAAAACAACATTTTTAAAAAGTGACACTCACCGTATGACGCATAATTTTTTCCATGAAGGATAAAATTCTAATTCTTTTAATTTAGATTTTTAACTCTGATATATAGTGCTTCCACTTGGTTAGATAACTTTTTATTGAATATTTTTTCTTTAATCAAGTTTCAAAGTCAAACCAATTACAATTCAGACATAAGTGACCGTATAACGTGTAAATTTTGTATGTATCAAAATTCAATTTTTTTTTGTTGGATCAAGGACTTCAATACTTGGTGTACTTATATTTTTCAATTTTTTTTTTTGATAATCTACTATTTTTCCACATGTGCGTAACATAGAGCTTGATATTCGGTGAAAAACCTACATTCACAAGAAATAAAAAATAAATATAATGGGTATGTGCAGGATCATGATGGGCCAAAAAGTAGCGATATGATGGGTATTTGTAGGGTATGTGGCTAATGACTTTTTTAACCCAAAATTAATGAAATGAAAAGGGTTTTTAAAGGAGATTCTCAGCTTTCCACCAATATAAATTATACTTTACTTTGAATTTAATAAATTATTATTATTAATTTTCTATTTGAATTATGACAAAGTCCTGATTGATAGGTTGATTGAAAAAAATCTATAGCTTTCAAAATATCACATTTTTGGAATCCAAAACATGCATCACATTCTATGTTTTGCATACTATAGGATTAAAAAGAAAAATGAATTTCATGAATTTTTGACCAAGTTAAAGGTGGTCGACATACGAGTTTTTATATTTTTAAAAATTTGTAATAAAAAATTCATAATTAATTATTTACTTGGAACAAAATTACAAAAAAATATGCATCACATCTAGACATGAGTTATCTACTTATTTCTGAAATCTTATAAAAAAATATTATCATTTTATTGTGGTTAGGGTGGTAAGACAGACACCTACTTCTTATTTTTCCCTGAAATTTAAGAACTACTACATTGAAATTTCAAATTTTCACCAAATGGATTTTTTATTTTTTAAAAATAAACCTAGTAGTTTAGAAACTATATTCAATTTGCTACAGATTCTATTCTTACATATTTTTGAAATAATATAGATAACTTATTCAAATTTTTACGTCAAGTTGCCTAACTCTGATTTTTCTAATTTTTTTGCCACTTAAGGGCCTATTTTTTCCATGATGATCCTGCACATACCCTAATAATTAAATTAAATTTATTTAAAATTATACTTTATGGGAAGCTTATAATAAGGACTACATACTTACAAAAAATAAATTTTAAATGAATTCATTTGATCCCCCAAAAGGTAAATCAAAAGTGGTTTTTATCAACATTTTGATAGGTGTAAAGGAGACTTCGTTATAAGTATGGTTTAAAACTAGCGGGGTTCTATCGAAAGGGGTTTGATCTAAGGTAGTTTGATCAAGCCCTCTTAAATTGGAATGCTTTAAATAGAAATTTTTAAGGCTTCAATCATTATATTTTCTAAAAATATGTGATTTCAGCAAAAATCAAATTCTCCTAGAAATTGTAAACTAGCTTTGTGGGATCACTCTGTTTGAAGAAGATTAATTATTACTTGCAAATATCCTTCAATTTCCATAGCAATAAATTCTAGCTTTAAAAGTATTTTCACCCCCACCACACAACCATTGCATCAACAAAATTGCTTGATTTACATCTAATAGCTTGAGAATATCCTTCAATGATGTTTCTTTTTCGATCTCTAATTATGCCTACAAATGTTGTTTTTCCATGGTTTCCCTTAGAGAAACCATCAAAATTAAGCTTAACCTACCCCCTTTTGGAGGGTTCCCATCTGGTTTCCTTTCTAGCTATGATATTACACCAATTAATTTTGGTTAATCTTTAGGAGATTCCTTAGTTCTACTTGACTCTTAATTCATCATAGTTCAACATTTTCTTAGAGAACCCAAAAGATAGGGTATTTATGTTATCATGTAGGCTATGTTTGATGACTCAAAAGACAACATTGATGTTTCTCCCTTGGTCTCTGAACACCCTATTATTCCTTTCTTTTGATAGTTGCTAGGTGAAAAGACAAGGAATTTGGTTCCATATTTCACAAATAATGAGATGCTTATAGGGGAACTAGAGTACCAAGAATTAAAAAATCATCTAAGGTGTAGGAAGAAAGTCCAGTTAATTAACCGGTGGGCCAAGAACTCCTCCCAAACCCACTTGGAAAACTCATAGTGGAATAACAAATGGTTGGTTATTTCTTCCATTTTGCAATATTGAAAGTCTATTGTTTACATTGATGATTGTTTTTTTGTGTATTGATAAATGCATGTTTTTTAAATTTCTTGAATATGAACATAATCATCTATATTTAAAAGAGGATTAAATAAAATATCATTAATACAAACACTAAGAATGTCTCCAAGATCATTAATTTTGTATCTATTGATTAGCATATATAATATACAAATTCCCATGAAAAGTATTATTGGGAATTTTTTATGTGATTAAGAGTAATTAATTGTGAGAAAGATGACAGATTTATATTCAAGCACATCAAAATAATCATAAAATGATCCATATGGAGATTGAAATTATAGTGTCCATGACATAAATGTTTCTTACAAAATGTTCTAATATATATTATAAATGAAAAATAGTGTCACCTCAAATGGGACATTATTTTCCACATGGACACATTAATATTATAAAATAATTACATTTTAAAATTATGGGTAGAAAGGTGTAAACCTGGGGTGGGGGCCTTAGCTTGGTTGGCTAAATATTTCCTGTTGCAGGAGGTTGGTCACAAGGTCTAGTCTCCCCCACCCCCATGGTATCAGAGGGCGTGTCGCGTAAACGTTGTTGGTCACATTAAAATTTTTACCAGGCGCACTACAGTTTATAGGGGGTCATGCTACCTGATTCCTGCAGTCTAAAAAAAAGAAAGAAAGGTGTAAACCACCTAATTCTCATTGTGAGAGGTTATATAATGTTTCCTATCAAAACCATTATGTGTAAAAGATCCATATCAATAGAGAATATATGGACCTATAACATCCCTTAAGGCATGAACACTAGAAATTGATCTATTTGAATCACTATGAAAGCACACTCTATGGAAAGGAGTAAACTAATATATTGTCACATGATAAATCATGGAATTAAGTATGGTTAACATGAAAGGAACCAAATCATAATAGTGTTAAATCAATTAAAATGTTTGTAACTACATTCAATCATCATGTAAGAAATCATAATATGAAGATGAAAAGCATCTAGCATTAATGTGCACATTAGGAAAACTATATAAAAATCTATCATAAGATAATGAAGAATCATCTATAACATACATAGAGTTACCATTATTTGCATGCGATATGATGTAATTATTATTAATAGTTCTCAACATCATGTGAAGGGAAAGACAAATAATGCCCATCAATTAGGCATGCACTTTGGATTTCCTCATTAGATATACAATGAAAAGAATAAGAAATGATAGAGCCTTGAGAAAGAAAATTGAGATCTTATGTTATTAGAAATTATAAAGTGTCCATGATAGATTCTAAGGAATGTCCACTAAATGATGAAATATGTAAATTAGTATATAAACACACTATAGGTCATTGATTGAAAAAATACATATAATTTTTTTCTAACCAATGATATAACAAAAGATAAGCCTTAAACAAAAAAGTGTACCAAATTGTAAGATGTGTAAATAATCATATTTTGAATAAAATAAACATTGAAACACTATCATTTATCCACATACTATGAATCAATTAGAGATCATGCGTAGATATACCACATAAAATGAATCCAAGTTAGAATTGGGAAAAATATGTGCATCATAAGAAGAGTAAATATAATAGGTTGGAAAATATACATTAAAGAATATGCCATCATAAAATTACAATCATTTAAAACACATAATTATATGTATCATCATAAGATCACAATGATTTTAGAACAAGATTACCATGATGGATTATGTACAAAGAATAGTTAATTATTAAGAAGATATAATTCATCCACCATGGTAAGATCTTGGAATTGTCTATATGACATAAATTGAATTTCATAACTAAATAAAAGATGGACAAATTCATAAATGATAAAAAATGGAAGAAGGTAATATCCTAGGGAAAAATACTAGGTGGGTTTGGAAGTTGGTTTAAGCAACATGAGGAAGATAAAATGCACCCTATAATAAATTTAGGGAGAATATAATTGATAAATGTAACTGAGTGTAATTACATCAATTAGGGGAAATTTACATAAAAAATGGGCCTCCTAAGGATGACATCATTAGATTTTTAAGTTATCAAAAATCAACTAAAAGATGACATCAACCTGTACGGTGACATCATCCAAAATAAAAATAAAATTATTTATTTTATAAAATAAAACTTTCTAAAATCTTATGAATTAACTCATGATGGTTAATTTAACTCTACATATCCTATTCTATCTCATTCATCTTTCTAAATATAAAATATTCTTTTTGTTTTTTAGATTTATATTCTTAAGTTCTTAAGTTCTATTATAGAAATTTTATATTTTCAAAAAAATATTTTTATTCTTTAAGAAAAAAATATAAAAAAACATTTAAAATCATAAAGTATGAATTTAAAACTAGTATATTTATATTTTTAAAAATATATCTAAATATGGTAGAGACATCTTCTCAAGTTTTGTCCATGCTTTTTGTTTTCCTTAGCTTTTCTAATTTTTTTATTTTTATTTTTTCCACTTTCAAATTTTTTTTCCATTAGTTTCATAATTTTTTTAATTTTCTCCACTTTTTTGCTTCAACCATTTCTAATTTTTTCTTTTCGTTTTTGGTTTTTTATTTTTTATTTTTTTCTATATATTTACACAAACAAAATGAGTGCTCTCATCTCCACCTGTAGAATGCCTATCAACATAATTATTAAACTTGTTATAAACATATTTAAAATAATAAATCTAAATCTATAATATGAAATTTGATTTAATATATAAAATAAAATATACTTTACCACTATTTACATTGAGAGGCGCTCTACAATCTTCGTGTAAATATATAGCAAAAATAAAATAAAATAAAAATAAAAAAATGGAAAAAAAAACCAAAAGAAATTAAAAATTGTTCTCACAAAAACTACAAACCAAATAAATTGGAATAAATTAAAAAAACCAAAAAATAAATTGGACAAAATAAAATAAAAACTAAAAAAACAAATTAGAAACTGTTGGAAGGAGAAAAAGTTGGAGAAAATCATAAACTATGGAAAAAATAATTAGAAAAATTAAAAATTAGAAACCAAAAAAATTTGAGAGGAAAGAAAATGAGAAAATCAAAGAGATTATGGAAAAAAGGATATCCCTCAGCATACTTTTTTAAATATAAATATACTATTATAAAACCTATAAACGTGTTTATTTAAATAAATGTACATAACATAATAAATCTAAATCTATAAAATCATATATATATAATAAAATACTAAGTAAAAAATAAAATATCTAAAGTTACTTTTACTTTGCCACTTTTTAAATAAAAACAAATAATTTAAAAAAACAAATAATCAAAAAAAGAAAGTGAACTTGAGTGTTTTAATAAATTATAATAGAAATATATGTTACCATTTTTAAAAAATCATGGATTTCAGTTTTTCAAGGAATTATAATAGAAACGTGTGTCCCCACTTAACTCATGTAGTTAAGTAATTTATATTTTTAATATTTAAATAATTTGTATTATATGAGATAATTTTTGCTTTTTTAGAGTTCCTTAGGAGGCCCATTTTTTTATGTAAATTTCTCCTAATAGTCTAAATTAATTAAGAGTTAAGATGGTAAATTTATCTAATAAATTGGAAGATGATAGAAATTATTCTATTTTATTGATTTGTGTTAGTTGATGATAGATATTTGGTTGTACACTATGCTTTAGAATCACAATCAAGATTTCAAAGTTGATTCTACAATAATAATATTGTTATGTACTTGTAATGTGAATTTGGGCTTGCTTTAGACTATGTCACATGTGTAGATTAGTCCCTAAATGCTCCATCTATACATAAATATGTTCTCTATTGTTTTTATCTTTGATACCTCTTTACCTTCAACTATACACATATGTCTAAAATAAGTATGGTTCTCAAAAGTGCCTTGGGGATCTATTGTGTTTAATGGGAAGATTAATGATTTGCTTGATAGTATGTTAAAAACCTTTATTGATGAAGAATGATTGGATACACACCACACAATGTAAGTGCATATGACATCTATGAGATGATGTAGTGTTGATTGTGATTCGTGATACACAACTTTGATAAAAAATTAATGAAGTGATTTTATCATTTTTAAATATGATTTTTTAATGAGTTTTAATGAACTAGGTCTATAATTAAATAGAAATTTATAGATATTCAACTTGAGACATGTTTTTGTGGGAAATATAATGGGAAAAAATCAAACTCTAAGAGCTTTGGTTGTGTGAGGAGAAATTTAAGAGTTAAAAATAAGGGAACTTGGTTGTATTATGGTTCAATCTAAGGGACAAAACCACACTTGTGGTCCAGTAAAGGAAGGTAGAAATCATAGGGCATGTAGACTAGTCTTGTCTATAATACAGATACATTTATCTAAAATGATGAGCGTAAAGTTAGGTTCACTTTATGTGTAAGAAAATACAAGTTCAACATTATGACACTACATTTATGATAGTACCAAAATTGGTTTTAGAATTTAGAGGAGTATAAAGACATGTTATGCACTTTTATTCCCTATAACAACACATATGTTTGACATGATATTCACCTACTCATTTAATGTGTTTCTAAAATTAAACTTCATAATTATGAAAACCTACACCAATTTATGTTTTTCTTTCAAGGCTTCATTAATTGCTCCCAAATTTATCCTTTTAAGTGGTCAATTTTGTAATAAATAGAAGGAAAACTATATTGAATCTAATGGCATCTCATCATTTTAATCTTAAATTGTGAGTTAATCTAGATATTTATTCTTCAATATAATTAGGGTAGATTTTATTGTCTTGTTTCTATTCAAAGCTAATTAAAAATCTTAAACTATATCAAAATAGCTCTTAGAATTCAAGTTATTGAAATGTAGGGGATAATTATAACCAATATACTAAAACATTTAGTTAGACCTTAGAGAACACAGATTAATATAAGCATTATAATAAACACTTTCTCAAAAAGCATATTGCCATCTATTGATGACAATAATTATTGCATCCTTGGAATTCATGATATAATAGAAATACAACTTAAGGTTACAATCATGGACATAATTTTCAAGAACATATAAAACAAGATCATCTTTGTGGGAGATCATTAGGATGCTAGCATAGTAGGTCATTTCCTCACTTATCCCTAGCCATATTAATTAAATAAATCTTGATAATCAACAAATCATAATGAATGAAGATCATTTGAGAAAATGTTCCTTTAATCCTAGGCTTATACTTGATTTATCAATATGCTTTCTCAATAATTATTCTTTATGTATCTACATTAGATTAATGAAACTGGGTTCTAGTTTCTCTTATCCTAATTAAAGTTAAAAAAAAACAATTTTACCATCTCTCATGTTTGAATCTTAATACCTATCACTTGGTAGTTTTAACATATTTTAATTTGATATTCACTTGTTAATCACTTAGATTTAAATTTTTAGATTGAAAAAAATAAATGATCCATTGAGTCAAATGATCATTTTTTCAATTGCAAAAGATAGCAAACAATTTATCATAACACTCTAAGATTCACTAGATGACTATGATGTCCCAAAAACCCTCCATTTGATAATTCCTCGATAGAATGATTTACCCCCTCCTCTAAATACAACTATATGCTTAATGAATTTATCTTAACAACTTTACTTACATTAATTTTCATATATTATAATAAATCAAAATACTTACAAACCACTTATAGTATTATAATATTTGTATTATACACTTTATTTATATAATTATTAACATAATTCTCATAAAAATATTCCATAAAACAAACCAAAATAATGATTTTCAATTTAAAAAAATATTTAAAAACCATGTAAAATTGAAACAACACAACATAATTGAAGGTCAAATCTCAACGATTGCCTACACCAAACAACTTCCATTCGAATTTTAAAAAATATTAACTTATATGATTGCTAAACCCTTAAATAACCGAAACTTCTAGTGGTCCCATGAAGGTCCCACCCCTCTATCTTTTATACAATGCATGCTTCCACACAATTGGCTTCTATCATTAAAACCAAAGAGATAAAGTATATGGTCAATGGGCTAATCTTCCTCGATGCCTGTGTGGCTATGGGGCATACAAAATGGAGTGTACCCGTGGCTCTCTGTTTGTAATAAATATGAAGTACTGAAAAAACCGTTGCAACAAGCAGTTACACATGGCATTTTATCCTGCCGTCTGTTAAACACCTGCACCATTCTGAATATTAAACTAATCCCTCCAATTAAATCTTATAATATTAGTTGTTATGAGGTGAAGTGTAAAAGTAATCATTAGTGATTGGAATAAAGTGGGTGGGGCCTAGGCCCATCTAATAACCGTAACAGTACGCCACAGTTACTCATCTTTGACCTAATATTTATCTCAACATTACCACTAATCCTGACTTTACCGACTAAATCTTATAATATTAGCATAATGGCCTTTCTTTAAAAAATGTTTTCCCGTAATGATAATGATATACACACAATTAAGATATTTTCCAATTAGTTTCATTCACCCATACTTGCAGATCCCGTCGTTGCTCCCTCAACTTCCACTAAGGATATTCACGCTTGGCAGTTCCAGGGAAAACAACAATAGCCATTAAACCCTGGTTTGTATTATAAATACATAACTTGCAATTCGAACTCCACAGCAAAAAAGTAGAGGAATTATGGTATTACTCTAATTTCTTGTTGAGAAATTATGGTATTACTCTAATTTCTTGTTGAGAAATTATGGTATTACTCTAATTTCTTGTTATTTTACAGGAGATTTCGGAAGAGGAGATTGCAGAAAAGTGAGTCGAGGATTCACAACCATAGTTGAGAAACTCGTCGGAGTGGAAGCGAGAGCGAGTGCAGTTGTGGGATTTGCTGGAGCTGTCGAGGTGGGAGAGGGAGGAAGAGGAAGCGAAGAAGGTGTAGGCAGCTAAGGGAGAGAAAGCGAAGAAGGCGCAGGCAACTAAGGAAGATGAAGCACAAATAGTAGAGGAGTTCAAAATAATACTCATCGTTGCGGGGTTTTTACTCTCTAGTGCTGCAATGGTATTAATAACAACATTAATCCATAATAGTGGTCAGCGTGATATAACTGAAGCAACTGATTCAGCTGATTTCCCTGTATCTTTATATAGTCTATGTTTCAGGCTGAGCGTTTTTGTGGTAGTGCACACCGTGGCCATCGCTTTGGCCTACATTACTCCGGTGATGAGGCGAAGACATGTTCTCTTTGGCATCATAATATTTTTGTATGCTGGTGCACTTATTTTCATACTTAGTTTAGTGGCATTAGGTTATTTCCTTTTTTAGCAGTAGGTTATTTCTTACTAGGTTGGCACTATGGCCATCGCTTTGGCCTACATTACTATTGGTGCATTTTTTTCATACTTAGTTTAGTGGCATTAGGTTATTTCTTACTAGGTTGGGTTCATTTTTTAGAGATAATGGATAATTAATTTAGGATAAGCTTCTTCAACCAAAATATAGAAAGTTAAATGTAACACATGATGTAAACCGTTCCCATGACACTTTAGTAAGAGATTTTGGCAAAATCTACACAGCCAAGTCCTTTTAAACTAATTCTATAAGTACTATTTATGTTTTGTTATCTGTACGCAGTCATTTGTCGTTCTTCCAACAAACTCTACACAGTTCCCCTTAAACATCTTCTTGTTAAGTCACTTGCCTGGTTTCAATAAGCTTTCTAGAACTCTGTCTGCAGGTTGCATAATGTTAAAACCTAGATGTGCTCATTCTGAGGATCTTGGCTGTTATTTCCATTTTAATAAACATACTTCAAAACCCTCGCAGATGATGTTGAAAACTTTTTACTGTTTATAAGTAAAAATTCATTGTGATTCTCATTGTAAATTACTGTGGAATGGAACCATTACATATGTTGTAGTTGTGGTGGGTCTGCGCATCCACAAAGGGTCAAATTGAAAACTATTTGCCATTTTTTCGGTTGTTCTTAGCCGTCTTTTGTTGCTTTTCCCTCCACTATTGGCTTCTGCTTCTCCAAGTGTTTCCTCATCCATGCTTTTGAATGTGTGAATAGAATAGTTAATGACTCTTTGGCAAACAAGACAAATATACTTTTGCCCTACAAAGACATGTGAATTTTATATACCCATTTTTTGAGTGCTGTCCCTTTCGTTTTAGGGCCGATTTTTTTTGGTTCCTTGCACATAGAAATTTCATAATGACAAGCTAATTTTTAGGAGGAAATTTTTTCTAAATATTAGCGAACAATTATAAGGATTGAAACATAAAAACATGCTAAATACTATACTGGGAAATATTCTTATTAGAAACAAATTAAAGAAATAATAACATTTAATTGTTTTTCCCGCAAAATTAGAAAAGTAAACGCATTGTTTTTCATGATTTTAGGACAACTTTTGGGTTTAGTTTATTACGTAACTTTTTGATTTATCATGATTTTAGGACCTACTTTTGGATTTAGTTTTAAGTTAATAATTTATAAATTATTCTTTATTAAAGTAAATTTTTTATAGTTGAATATGTTATAATAATTGTGAAGGATTTATTAGGAGAATAGATTTTCACTCTTATTTAAATATAAAAATATAGTAAAGTGTCATTCACTAGAATTAATTAGTTGTTTTCATTCAACTTGACATATGTTCTTAATATACAAAAATATGTACAACTACTCATTATTTTATATTAAAAATATAAATAATAGTGATTGAAATCTAGCTTCACATGGAATATGAGTGAATCTAATTCATTGCACATAAATATATTAAATTTGATACATTCATGGATGAAAGATCTAATAGAAGATTATCCAACCATGCTAACTAAATAGTGGTAAAGTATATTTTGGATGATGTCACTATACAGGTTGATGTCACCTTTTAGTTGATTTTTGATAACTTAAAAATCTAATGATGTCATCCTTAGGAGGCCCATTTTTTATGTAAATTTCCCCTAATGATTAGGGGAAATTTACATAAAAAATGGGCCTCCTAAAGAACTCTAAAAAAGAAAAAATTATCTCATATAATACAAATTATTTAAATATTAAAAATATAAATTACTTAACTACATGAGTTAAGTGGGGACACATGTTTCTATTATAATTCCTTAAAAAAGTGAAGTCCATTATTTTTTAAAAGTGGTAACATATATTTCTATTATAATTTATTAAAAAACTCAAATTAAAAGTAACTTTAGATATTTTATTTTTTACTTAGTATTTTATTATATATATATATATATATAAGATTTTATAGATTTAGATTTATTATGCTATGTACATTTATTTAAATAAACACATTTATAGGTTTTATAATAATATATTTATATTTAAAAAAGTATGCTGAGGGATATCCTTTTTTCCATAATCTCTTTGATTTTCTCATTTTCTTTCCTCTCAATTTTTTTTGGTTTCTAATTTTTAATTTTTCTAATTATTTTTTCCATAGTTTTGTGATTTTCTCCAACTTTTTCTCCTTCCAACAGTTTCTAATTTTTTTTTTGGTTTTTATTTTATTTTGTCCAATTTATTTTTGGTTTTTTTAATTTATTCCAATTTATTTGGTTTGTTGTTTTTGTGAGAATAATTTTTAATTTCTTTTAGTTTTTTTTCCTATTTTTTAATTTTTATTTTATTTTATTTTTGCTATATATTTACATGAAGATTGTAGAGTGTCTCTCAACATAAATAGTGGTAAAGTATATTTTATTTTATACTTAATATTTTATTTTATATATTAAATCAAATTTCATATTATAGATTTAGATTTATTATTTTAAATATGTTTATAACAAGTTTAATAATTATGTCGATAGGCATTCTACAGGTGGAGATGAGAGCACTCATTTTGTTTCTCTAAATATATAGAAAAAAAGAAAAAACCAAAAACCAAAAACGAAACTAGAAAAAATTAAAATTAAAAGTAAAAACCAAAAAAGAAATTAGAAGTGGTTGAAGCAAAAAAGTGGAGAAAATTAAAAAAAAACGAAACTAATGGAAAAAAAATTTGAAAGTGAAAAAAATTAAAAAAAATTAAAAAAATTAGAAAAGCCAAGGAAAACAAAAAGCATGGACAAAACTTGAGAAGATGTCTCTACCATATTTAGATATATTTTTAAAAATATAAATATACTAGTTTTATTTTTGCAGCACTTCATAAACTATTTTTATGATTTTTAAATGTTTTTTTAAATTCTTTTTTATATTTTTTTCTTAAAGAATACAAATATTTTTTTGAAAATATAAAAATTTCTATAATAGAACTTAAGAATATAAATCTAAAAAACAAAAAGAATATTTATATTTAGAAAGATGAATGAGATAGAATATGTTATGTAGAGTTAAATTAACCAACATGAGTTAATTCATAAGATTTTAGAAAGTTTTATTTTATAAAATAAATAATTTTATTTTTATTTTGGATGATGTCACCGTACATGTTGATGTTATTTTTTAGTTGATTTTGATAACTTAAAAATATAATGATGTCATCCTTAGGAGGCCCATTTTTTATGTAAATTTCCCCTAATCATTAGGGAAAATTTACATAAAAAATGGGTCTCCTAAGGAACTCTAAAAAAACAAAAATTATCTTATATAATACAAATTATTTAAATATTAAAAATATAAATTACTTAACTACATGAGTTAAGTGGGACACACGTTTCTATTATAATTCCTTAAAAAAGTGAAGTCCATAATTTTTTAAAAGTGGTAACATATATTTCTATTATAATTTATTAAAATACTCAAATTCACTTTCTTTTTCTGATTATTTTTTTTTTTAAATTATTTGTTTTTATTTAAAAAATGGCAAAGTAAAAGTAACTTTAGATATTTTATTTTTTACTTAGTATTTTATTTTATATATAAATGATTTTGTAGATTTAGATTTATTATGTTATGTACATTTATTTAAATAAACATATTTATAGGTTTTTTTTTTAAAAAAATCAAGGGGTAAATGCTTTTGACCGGAGCTATGAACCGGATACAACCATTCAACAATTTCACCCCAATGGGGTTTGAACCTTGGTGGCAAGAACAACAATGCCACCTATAAACCATTACACTATGCTAATACCGACACGTTTATAAGTTTATAATAGTATATTTATATTTAAAAAAGTATGCTGAGGGATATCCTTTTTTCCATAATCTCTTCGATTTTCTCATTTTCTTTCCTCTCAATTTTTTTGGTTTCTAATTTTTAATTTTTCTAATTATTTTTTCCATAATTTCGTGATTTTCTCCAACTTTTTCTCCTTCCAACAGTTTCCAATTTGTTTTTTGGTTTTTATTTTATTTTTCCAATTTATTTTTTATTTTTAATTTATTCCAATTTATTTGGTTTGTAGTTTTGTGAGAATAATTTTTTAATTTCTTTTGTTTTTTTTTCCATTTTTAATTTTAATTTTATTTTATTTTTGCTATATATTTACAAAGATTGTAGAGCACCTCTCAACGTAAATAGTGGTAAAGTATATTTTATTTTATATATTAAATCAAATTTCATATTATAGATTTAGATTTATTATTTTAAATATGTTTATAACAAGTTTAATAATTATGTCGATAGGCATTCTACAGGTGGAGATGAGAGCACTCATTTTGTTTGTGTAAATATATAGAAAAAAAAAAAACCAAAAACCAAAAACGAAATTAGAAAAAATAAAAATAAAAAAAGAAATTAGAAATGGTTGAAGCAAAAAAGTGGAGAAAATTAAAAAAAATTATGAAACTAATGGAAAAAAAATTGAAAGTGGAAAAAATAAAAATAAAAAATAGAAAAGCTAAGGAAAACAAAAAGCATGGACAAAACTTGAGAAGATGTCTCTGCCATATTTAGATATATTTTTAAAATATAAATATACTAGTTTTATTTTTGCAGCACTTCATAAATTATTTTTATGATTTTTAGATTTTTTTTAAATTCTTTTTTATATTTTTTTCTTAAAGAATACAAATATTTTTTTGAAAATATAAAAATTTCTATAATAGAACTTAACAATATAAATCTAAAAAATAAAAAGAATATTTTATATTTAGAAAGATGAATGAGATAGAATATGATATGTAGAGTTAAATTAACCATCATGAGTTAATTTATAAGATTTTAGAAAGTTTTATTTTATAAAATAAATAATTTTATTTTTATTTTGGATGATGTCACGTACAGGTTGATGTCATTTTTTAGTTGATTTTTGATAACTTAAAAATCTAATGATGCCATCCTTAGGAGACCCATTTTTTATGTAAATTTCCCCTAATGATAATGGAATTCAAAGAAATATCCTAATGATAGTGGAATTCAAAGAAATATCAATTTATTTTTTATTGACTCATAGTCATAAATGCATTGTAGTTTGTTACATGGGCTTATAATATGAAGCCAAAACCTTCAAAATGATATGGGCACAACTATGAATTATAGAATTTAAATGATATTACAAAACAACACTCTTTAAAGAATCAAATTTGGCTCCAAGTGAGTAACTTAAAAATTGACTACCTTCAAATGTGCATTAACTATGTTTATATAGCGAGTCTTAGCCTAAAGAATATTCTTTTCTAGTTGTGAGGAAGTGCAAAGTTTGATAACAAGTGTAACATGTAGTCCACCAAAAGTGTTAAAGGAATCTTCTATAGTGATTGTAGTAATGATGGATCAATGAATATTGATGCACTTCATGTTGATGGGTCCAGTTTATGGCTAGTTTTCTTTATTATGTTTATGTCTTTTATCATTTCAATCTACCAAAGTTCATAGAAAATTCTAAGACATACATCTTTTATACCTTATATGCACTTTAAACTAGAATTTAGTGTGTGGTAATGCAAATATGATATTATGACATTTGTATGAGTGAATGTATGAATTTTCATGAAATTTAGTATGATTCTATGCTTAATTTATGATTGTTAATGATGTGTGTGATTTAGAATGAAACTAACCTCTTGCAACTAGAAGAACTATAACCTGCAACAACTAGGATTTCTTACCCACAACATAAGGACCATAAGCAGTTGCATGGGAGAAGCTAGAATGACTAAAGCGCGATAGCTCTAGAGAAGAACGAAGGTGACTATTGAATGGTCAACTGTGAGTCACTATAATCACACCAAATAAGATGATCGAAGAAGAATGAGTTTGTTTTGATTAGGAGTAACATGTGATGATATTTCCTATGAAACATATTTATTTCATTATGGTTAATTGTTAGGGCAAAGTTATAAGTTATTTTGTCTTCTACTTTTCAATTATGGTTTTTCAGTTATAAGACTAAGTCCTCTCCCTATTCTTGAGGGAGTGTGGACAAAAACATTATGGTTTTATTTTTAGTCCTAACATGAATAAGACTCCTCGTGGACCCTATACAATAGGGTTTGTTGTGAGAAGTAGTTACTAGTTATCCACTTTATTTTTTATCATTATTAGTTTCTTGTTATCAGTTGAATACTGGATACATATTTTTGAATGAGAGATCTTGATTAGATTCTTGTCAAAGTTTAGAGTTATCATGCAATAAAGGAGTTAGTTTAGTGTCATGAATTGTTGATTAAGTAGTAAGTGTTGATATTTATTGTGGAAGCAAAAACTCAAGCAAGGGCCACTTGAGGTATTGTTACCCACTCTACTTTCCTATTATTAGATTAGTTCATGTATTGTTGAATTAAAATAGTTTCTAGTTACATGAATGTGGATTTATAAATGTGATTATGTAATTGAATTAGATTCGATAGCTTTTTTTCATACTCTTGGAGTGATTAGTTATGACTCAGTCTTAGCAGCTAGTAGTCACAATCTTAAGTGATAGGTACCTATAGCACAAGTAACAGTTTATGTTATTTCCCTTGTTTTTCTACTTAACATTTCATTTCCTTTTCCAGCTTTTACCATTTTCTATACATGTGAAAATCACCTATACTCTTTGATATATGTCATGAGAGAATCCATGAATGCACATATAGTGCCAGCATTGTCAAAATCTTACAAATCCCCTATTGATAATTAAATGCAACCTCTTATAAAAGGTTTGGTGAACTATTGAGTTAGGAATCCATCCTCTAAATTGTGTGTACCTGTAGCACCAAGTTAATCAAACATTATAGAAGCCCTACACATCCATACATTCTCATAGGTCCAATACATGTAGGAACATGTCCCTTTGTTTTTGCATGCTCTAGGAAGATGTCATAAGCTTCAAATAGAGAAACTAGATACACTATCTTGTTATACCTAGTAGTTAGTCCAAAATAATAATATTGTTTTATGGTGATAGGAATATATTCACAATTGGATAAGATGGTGTTAGCTCTTAGTATATGATGTGTTCCCAACTACATGATGCATTATACAATTGTGGTAAAGTACAATGAGATTTGTGGTGCTTGAACAATGTCTGGAATGTTGTTGAACATCTAAAAACAAACAAAGTAAAAGAAAGTATTTTTTGGTGATGTAATATTTCTCTTACACTCTAGGATGCTCTTGCATAAAAAAATATAATGCTATTAGAATGAAATATTATGTATTTGTCATTATATTGAATAGGTTGAGTTTGTACATTTTATGCAACTCTTTTGTCTAAACACATGGAAAATGGTTATCAACATCATATATAAAAGAATATATATATATATATATATATATAATCTTAAAAAAAATCCAATTTAATTTTTTAATGAATAATATATCTTCTCAACTTGTCATGATTAAAAATATCATTTTTATGATACGTTATTATTTCTATTCCAAGTTATATGCAATTGATGATTTTTGAGACCTCAACCACCAATGCAAGATAAAAATAAGATGTAGAGCTCACCAAATAATACATAAATCATGTTTAATATAAATTTTAAATATGAAATTTATATACTAGCATCCAAATCTTTAAAATGGACTCCATATAAATCCATTTCAATCACTCTCAACCAATAGAATCTATATATATGGATAAAACAACATAAATTTAGGACATAATTTTATAAACTAAAACAAATTCAATTTAAACCATTTCCATTTAATATGATAAATATGCATATATTTTTCTCACTATAGAGACTATACTACATAGTTTATTGAAGAGATTATTATAATTGCATAGCTTATTTTATATTTTCTCTTATTTGTGAATAACTATTATATTATTTTAATATATAACTAATTAAGGAAAACCATACTATTGCAATATTTTAAAATTGGTTAAAAGAAAAGCATATTGATTCAAAATAAGACCGACTAGTTTTATTTTAATATATTTAACTTGGTTATTGTGTTTGTCTTGTAATTTACACAATATTTATTGACATATATATTACAAGGGTTTTTATAGATAAAGTTTATTTTTAACATTTTAAAATTGGTTAGTATGTTTGTTTTGTAATTTGTGGTCCACTTATTATATTAGAGGAGCAAGCATTATGGGTATTTTATATCATGAAGGTGTCTACAATAAAAACTAAAATTATTGGGGTTGATAAATCTCTTACAAAAGAATATGGCATTTTAATAACTTTAGAACTACATAAAAAAATTATTTAGACATTTTTTATATAATGCTTTCAATCCAAATAGTGTTCACTTTAAGGTTTAATTAAATTTCACATCATTAGATGTACGAAATCCTTATCAAGTTTGCAATTATAATGAAGTTCAAGAATTGCAAGGATATTGTTTTCAAGGGATCAAGTGGCCACTTATGGAATACAATTTTTTTTTATAATGGTACTTCTTTATCTTGCAAAGATGACGAGCAAAATTTTGTTTTTGATAATGGATATAGTAGCAATATAAATTATTATTTTTGACATACCTTTGATGCATGTTTTGTTTTGCAGGTATTTGGAGCTTCTCAATATGAAAAACAAATTTAAGATGGAAATCAACACTGTTATGACTACATTGTTCAGAAAATATAGTTTCAGAATCTTTCCGACAATGTATCCTTTTGTATATTTGGAAGCTTCGATGCAAATTTGTTTTCTCTAATGCATTCCAGCCCAAGGATTTTATTATGCATGGCTTGTTCTCTATCATTATTTTGCAGCAGTCAATTCTTGTTAGAACATTGAAAGATAAGTTTGGCTTCAACTCAAAACTCAAGATCCAAATAGCTCATGTGCAATCCCAGTTGATAGAGATTGCTAAGAA
This sequence comes from Sequoia sempervirens, assembly GCA_007258455.2. Classification (NCBI taxonomy): domain Eukaryota; kingdom Viridiplantae; phylum Streptophyta; class Pinopsida; order Cupressales; family Cupressaceae; genus Sequoia; species Sequoia sempervirens. Next base: position 223,751 of record VDFB02377657.1, on the reverse strand, counting down.
ACACCAGAAGTATCTTCTTTCATCTATGGAAAGTGTTATAGAGGAGCAATTTTTATGTACTCTTGGAGAAAATTGATCATTTGTAAGCTATTATCTACAATTGGTTTGTCTCTTGTAATTTTTTATTGTTGATTCTAGTTGATGTAGATTATGCTATGGCTCCTTTCATGATTCTTACCTTGGAAGATCCTTTGTACTTTATTCTTTTTACAATTAATAAATTCTTTTTCCAATAAAAAATATGAAAAAACAAAGTTTTTTAATTGAAGCATTAAGGAAGGAATCTTATTAAGAATTACATTGAGAAGGGTTCCCAATACAAGAAAATCCCAACAAAAAATTTAACATCAACCTAATTTAAGATATCTTCTACCATCTCAATAGTGAAAAACATTAATCAAATTCCCCTATTACCTATGCAAAAATTTCTTTAGAACTTTTCTAGTTGAATGCATAATATAATTGTATGAACAAAGTAGTGCACTAGAAAACCTAAAACCATCTAATAAATTGAACAATCTCTTAACTCAATTAGTTCATGTCTGAATAATGGTTATCTTTATAAACATCAATGGATTGGGCAACACTATAGATGAAATTTTTTACAACCTTATCCTTCTCTATTCTAATAACCGAGTTCTTAATTACAATTTATAACCTCCCTTAATCCTTGAAAAACCTTTATCTCTCCCCACATTACTCAAACAACATAAGTTTAGCCTCAATTGATTTCAATACATTATGTAAAAATAACCCCCCTTTTTCTATACCAAAACATTCTTTTGTAGGTTCAAGACCCATGTTCCTATCATCTATTATTTTAGAAAAATACCATGTACCTTCCAAACTATGATGTTGATCTAAAGGAAAATTCCATTGCAATAAGACTTGTTATTGATGAGCTAGATCTTTCATAGGGAAAGGTATTTTACACAAGTGATATAAATTATGTGGAAAGATATAAGATTACAAAATATGATGTAGTTATTGGGTTTCTCTTTTTTAAATTAAAAATGGAGTAAAAAGGGATAAATTAAATTCATTAGAAGGAATATGTAACATAATGATGCATTAGTGTAGAGGAGTGCCAAGGGTGCAAAATGATTTTAGTAACTTGTTGTGGAAGAAAGAGATATTTTCAACAATAAATTTGAAATCCTCTTTATCATCCATCCTACCAATAAATTTATTAACTCAATCATCTTGGCCCTTAAATCTACCACATAATCTAGTCATTTGGTTATTTTTATATTAGTTATATCTATAATTAAAATTATGATGATTCAAATTTAAGTTACAATTTGGATTTCTTGAGAGGTGATCCATTCATTTTGGTCTTTTTTTATCGATAACATGGGAATTTTTAGCTCAGCTCAAGCCAAGTGAGGCCACAAATGGGGACCTCATACTTGACATGAACACATTGCATTAATGCGAATAGTCCAAACCTATGAGCAGAGTAGCACAGAAGGGGAACCAATCCCACGAGCACACTAGCCCAACAAGGGTTTTGAACAAAAATTCACCAAAATGGACACCAACAACTTCAACATGAAGGTCCAAACCTATGATCATAATAGATCAAGAAGGGCACAATTTATCATTGGGGGTTTGAATCTTGATGAATACAACAACAATGCCATGAATGGAAATTTTCACTATACCATGAACAAGCCATTAATTATGGTCATTACTTGAATAAAGATAAATATTTTGTCATTCCATTGGTTGTAAACTATACACTAACTAAATAAAATGAGGACCATATGTGTTCTCATTCTTTAGCAATAGAGAAATATGTAACATAGTGTTTCCATATTATTTAGTATGTTAGGAAAAAATATAAAATTTAGGACCACATATGCTCTCATACTTTACCAACCAATAAAAAATGCGACCCAATGTTTCAATGTGATGCAACATGCTAGTGAAAATACTAACAAAAGACTTTGTTAGTCTTAACATTTTAATTATTGAACCAAAGAGTAATGAAAACAATGTTAAAAAATATGAAAGTAATTAAAGAAATTATTATTTATCATAGTGTGGGAGTTAATTTTTCTTCCAAAAAGGGAAGATATTCTTTACAAAATATAATAAATGAAAATCAAAAATTAAAATTTTCTCTACAAACATCCAAGATATTCAATTGTTTTTTCTTTGGATACATCCTAGTCATTCACCAAGAACTCTTTAGGTAAGAGAAAAGTATATCCTAGATGAAAAATATGGTAATGACTATAATTCTATTTTCATCCATTGTTTACTAAAATATTTGAGGGTGGGTGCAAGAAGTTGGTTCTACGTTTTTGCCAAAAAGTGGAAGCTCATTCTTTGAAAATCAAAGTTTGTCATAAGTTGGAGTAAAAATTTGAAATATTTAAACATAGAATATTAACACATGGTATAAAATAAGAAATGTAATTTTTTTTCTAGTTTTCAAAAATGTAATTTATTCTAAATGATAAAAGTTGATTTTGTATAAGATTTTAAAAAGTGGAATTTTTAAAATCGTATGTTTTGGACTAAAATATGCATGTGTAATGTTGGGACTCAAAGATATATAGTTTTCTTTTCACTTGAGTTCCTTTACTTTTCTATGCCTTAGCCATTTTCCCCAAGCTTATAAAAAATCTAAGAAACCAATCATGGGTGGTCTTTTTCCAAAATTTCTTAGCATAGTTGGGTAGAGCATGAAAAAATATCTAGTTATATTTTGAAGTTTTGCAAAATTCCCTAAGGTTAAGCAATTATGCCCATACAGGTTTTTCCCTTCCATTTGGTTTAGTCCATTTGACTCGAAATGTCCCATAAAGTATTGGATTTCTTTACAAATGTATAGTTCCACTTAATTTTCTTGTAAATATCTTAAGCACTAAAGATTGACTAAGTGTCGGCTTTGTAGAAACCTATCATCCATCCAAAATTCACATCTTCACTCTTTTCTTATCTGGTTCACTTAAAAAAAATTCTTTGTAGGGAATTCCACCCCATCCTTTCTTGTAGGCTATCTGATGTGAACCAACTCATTCCACATACCAATGAATTTCTCCCATTTTCCATATCTTGACCTTTCTTCCATATTATCCACTTGTCCAACATTTTCTCGCAAGTGAATTCCCTAATTGACTAAGATTTTGTGGGCAGATGGACCCTATCTTCCCACACCTGCCCCGATGATGTCTTCTTCTCTTATATGGAAATCTTTATTGAACTTATCTAAATCCATGTGCAATTATCTGCACCATTCCTTTTGCATACTTTCCTCTTCCATTTGAACTTCACCTTTCTAGATTCTTTCAACCAATTCAAATGAATTTTTCCATCGTATTCCTCTTTTCTTATGTCATGTTGATGTCACATGTGGGAATTCCTATCCAAATTGGATTTATTGAACTTGGAAGATGCATTTTTTTTTTCCACATGTTCCACTTGGAGTTTGATTGTTTGCAACTACTTGATGGAGATTTTTGACTACATAAAGCTAATAAAGCCCAATATGGCTAAGAAGATTGTTTATGATTGATCTAATTTTAACTAGATGTGTTTCCAAAATGTTAATGTTTACTTGCACATGAACTTTCCGCATGAACCAGATAGGGGTGTAATTCCCACAAGTACTAGATGCAACCCAATTTCCCACACGGTGCATCTTACAAAGATTTATTACTGAACCAGATTAGATCTGCATAGCCATAAAAGTTTCACACTTTTCTCAATAGTATTTGAAGGCTTGCAATGCTATGTTTTGAGTTGTAGTTGGTTCCAATGGGATCTAAGTTCAATTTCACGATGGTATTTTGGTGCTTCCAATGTTTGCACATAATTTTCAATTTCAACCACCACCATTAATGTTGAACAATTGACTATTGTTCCTAAGGTGAGCTATGTCTTGTGCATGCCATTTTCAAGTTGACTCTTGTCTCTACCTACTCACATTCATGGTGTTTCTCCCTCAGCTACGACAAGTTATTATTGAGCATATCTTTCATTTTGTATCATCCATTTTGAGTTGCTATAGTGTGCAATGGTTAGGGTTGGGTGCATGTATGCATATGTTGGAAACTTTTGATCTATTTGAGAGAGGTTAGTTCACTATTGGTTCTCCACATGCCAAGGAAGTTGCATGGGATCCATTAATTTCATGGCCCAATTTTCTTAGATATTACAAAGCTATGGAATAGAAGAAAAATAATATTGTAATGATATTTTATTGGAAAATGTCTTCATGTTACTTAATATATATTTAGAAATATTTCATAGTCATATCAAGGGATTTTCCCTTGCCACATTTTTTGGTATGAATATAATATTGATTTAGATGAATGTGATAGAATTTTGAAAAAATTACAAGGCTTGTAATGATCTTTCTCAAGTTTATGTGTGAATATATGTAGTTGTATCTTAATTACTAAGTATGCTCTATAGCAAGGTTTCATATTCATTGGTGTATGTTAATGCATATTTACATATTATTTTATTCATGTGTGTTCTCTTCTTTGCAATGTGAATCTATTTACTAATAGATAGGCATGTTATTGGACCACACTCCAATCTCACACCATCAAATCAAAACATTAATTAGTAGTTTAGTAAGTGGTCATTCCTGTGCATTCATGACTATTGATATATCTATGAAATCATTCTTCAGTGAATATTTTGTAGATACATTTCATGTAGGTCAAGTTAGTATAGTTATATCAGCTATATAGGGGTTATATTCAACCAACTATTCTTGATCTAGTGAAAATCTTTGGGACCAAGACACCAAGTTGGTTATGGTTGTCTCATTATTAATCATTTTATATGATTTCAAAACCTGTTAAGGCATTACCCCTAGGAATACCCTATCGAGTCCAAGTTGAGCTCAAAATGTAGAATACCTAACCCACTCTTATATATTTGGCCATTGTCCCTCCACATTATGATGATGAGTTGATTTCACTTGCATAATGACAACCTTGGCCTTGTGAGAGATTTTTCCCTAAGAAGTAGAGCAGTTATTTTAAGACCCAATAAAATGATGTTTTTGGTGAAAGATGAGCTCGATGTAATTTTTGAAACCCCTTTGCAACCCACCTTCCGATTTCTTCCAATGGAATTATGTTGGATAAATTTGGTACCTCATCAAATTATGCAAACAAAATGATGTCATTTTCGAGGATAAATTAGCCATTTTTTATTCTTAAGCGATTGGAAATATTTTTAACACCTTAGTGACAAAAGCCCTGAGCTATGCATTTTGTTTGGATGAGTTTGATATATCATCAACTCACACCTAATAAAATGGCGCCTAAAGAATGACAAGGGTTGTTGGGTTGAAAATATATTGAAGACTCTATTTATGGTTGAAACTTGAAATCAATTTTGTGCCTTAGAAGTCTATGTAGTTCAAGAATTTCCTCACTATTGTGAGGTGGTGAATTTGCTATCAAAGAATAATTTTTTTTTTGTTGTTCATCTTTGATAGAAACATATCAAGAGACTACAACTTAGTATTTTTTGTCACATGAAATTTTACCCTACTAAACATGGGGTTCAACATTCCAATGATATAATGGAAACAACCTCAAGGTGTGGGACCTTGCATGTATGAGGTCAAATCTCTGGAGAAGCCTTACTTCCTATTTTTATCCAAGTGCAATGTGTTGGTCCAACCCAACACATGAAAAACTACCACTATCCTACTCTAATAGCTCACAAGGGAAAAGGGTTAGAAGGAATGCGTGAAAGGGAAATGGGAGGTGGTACACGAAGATGGAAAGTTGTTTCTTCTTGGTTGATATTGTGCAACAACATGTTGAAGAGGGACCAGGGGACTCACAAAAATATCTATTTGATCGATTCCCAAAGACAAGTATGGAGGTTAGGGTTTGATAGGGTGCTGGAAGGAAAATGATATTCTCAAGCAACAACTATAAATTATTTAACTCAAAAAAAAATGCATGAAAAAAGAGAACAAACACTTAGATATGAAGGTAATGAACTCACACAAACATAAAAATCTGAGAAGGAGCAATCTTGATCGATTTAATTAATGTAGAGGAAAAAAAACCAATCTTTACAATTGTGGAGTGCAAAATGAAAGTTTTCCAAAGAAAAGCCCTGGAGGAGCCAGAGGAAAAACCCCTAGAATGAATACAATTATTTCCTTTATAGATCAATCATAACTCAAAAAATGTTCCTAGGAAGATAGCCGACCCACTCAACACCCAAACCCTAGCAATGAATGTCTATCATGCTTGTGCATGAAAGGATGGAGGGGTCCCATGAAAATCATGATCAGAGCATGGATCTATCAAAATGTATGATACATTAGCAATAAATGAGAATGGGTGTCGGCCATAATCCACTTGTAGAAGGGGGAGCAATAAATGTAATCCTTGAAGTCTAGAAATCAAGACAAGTTGCGTAGAAGTTGGATGAAGCATTAATAGTGTCACCCAAAAAGAATGTCAAATCTGTTGTATGGTCGAGGTGTCAGGTTCGAAGGAAAACCTTTGTTGTGCATTAAATGGTCCAAGGGGCTAAAAAAACAACCTTCATTAGAGATTGAGCATCAGGCTTGTTTCATACTTTTGCACATCGACGTCGAACCATCAACAATCAGGCTTTGGGTGTACTGCTTATTGCATACCAAAAGAAAGGAAGAGAGAAGGTTGAAGGAGAAAATCACAAAGTCTGAAAGGATCACCCTTTTTGGGCTTTGAAGGTTAGGAAGGAGGATTACACCTTATTGCAGAGAAAAAAAGGGTAAAAGGGATGGCCGAAGGCCAAAGTCTGAAAGGAGCCATCAAGGCTTAGAGAGAAGAGTTACCTCTTACCGAAGAAAGGTAATAGGTAAAGGATAAGGTTGAAGCCTGAAGTCTAAAAACTTGACAATTAGTCAATTTTTTTAAGAAAGGAGTGAAAGTGAGAAGGGAGAAATGTTGAAGATGAAAGTTTGATGTCCAAAAGGTGAAAGGACATTTTAGGGATCAAATATCAAGAGAAAGCTTTAATTCTTGAGCTAAAAAGGTGGAAAGAGATAAGAGATAAGCCTGAACCTTGAAGTGTGACAAATAAAGACTTAGATAAATGTTGAAAATCCTCCTCAAGACTTCGATGATTAGGAGTAAGGATTTAAGGCTTACCGGAGGAAGTGGTAAGGGTTAAAGGGTAAGGCCAAAGGTCAAGACCCAAAACACTTAGGGAAGGAAAAGGAAGGAAGAAGAGTGAAAGAGAGAAGGGGAAAGATCAATGGAGAAGGCATAGTGGTAGAGAAGTAAGTGAAAGCTCGAAATCCCAAAACTTCAAGACTTAGCCAATTTTAGGAACCTTCAAAGAGAATTCATGCAAGATGGCCCATGTAGGATCTCTCAAATTAGTTATGAATGATGTTTCATCGAAGAGTGGCATGAAATGATGATATTTGTGGTGATTTATGTAGGATTATTGTCTACTAATTATAGAATCCAAAGGCCTTATCAATCCATTAGGAACAGAGTCATGAGGGTAAAAATCTTCAACAGCTGGGCCTCCTATGGGCACAAAAAAAACATTTATGGGATGCACTTGGAGGAAAGAAAAAAACTAGAGCATACATTCCCTTAAGGAGAATGCAGGGTGTGAAAGAGCACTTCATGGAAAATAAAGCAATTATAATATGTACATGTAACTAAAAAAAATAAAAAACTGGAAATTTTCCTCTATCAAAGATGAACCTTTTGAAGGAGTAGATCTCTCTCAAACCATAGTTGCAAATTTCACCCAACTACAACCATTGAAAACTATTGCCAGCATGCATGGAACTGCACAAGTTTCCTACAAGGTGAAGGATCACTTTAGTATAAACTGTGCCATTGCAAGGAACCATATGATGCAAATTTCAAATTATTTTGACACCATCCTCAAGTGATCATACATCAAGGGGTGATTTTTTTTTAAGATAAGTCAACATCCAAAAGCAAACCTTCTATAGAGGGAAGAGAACTCACCTCACAAAAGGATAGGCCATTACTATTACCGTTGACCTCCTCATTGCATGAATTGAAATAAAAATAGAAATTTTCCAGCTCACATGGTGATGAAAAATATGCCAAACCTTTTTTTATCTGCACAAGGAATCTCTTCTTCATGCAACTCAAATGAAAAGCTTTGAAGCTTAGGCATACAATCAAATTGAGAAACTAAAGCATCACTCTCTAGGAATATGTGTAGAAATGGTGGATTTTTCAACAGGTTGGTCCCATTTGAATAATTCTAACTCAATCACATTATCCTTAATGGAAAAGGTCACATCTTCATCTTGAATGAAGACCTCATATTCAACATTGCTACATTTAGGGATAGCAAAAACTAGCATACATCATAACTTATTGTATTGATGCACACTTCATCAAAACATGCCTCAGATTTATGGGACATTTTAGGTGAAGAACTAAATTATTTAGATTGGCTCTCTATGCTCATTTCTTTTCAGCAACTGGCTGCAATAAAATAAGACTCTTGGCATGTAATGGCTGCCACATCCTTTGATGCCTCTTCACTCTTATGTTGTTTCCCACAAAGCTCAACTTTCAGGGGTGATGATTTGATGTTTAAACCTAAACAAAAGGTTTCTATAACATCCCAAAAGAGGTCCTCTACCTCATAATTGTAGACCTTGACAAATTGGGGATCTTCATCAACAATAGAAAGGGATGAACATGTATGTTGTTGCTTCTCTAAAACAATGGGGTTATTTGTATCCATCAAGCTAGGCTCAAGCTACTCAAATGCTTCTACAAAGGTAGGTATAGTTGATCTCTCCTTTGTTTCTTCAATAAAACAAGAGAAGGCATCAAATGAGAGGAATGATTCCTCTACTACATCAATTTTCTTTACCTGTTTAATGTCTTGTTGTTGTAAGTGGTCATCTTCAACTTTTTCTTATAGCATATCAAGGCACTCATTGTCTAGAGCACATGAACACTCTTCAACAATGACCTCTTCACTCCTAGCTTGGAATATCTCCCTCCTTTTTTATTTTGACCAAATTGGATCCCATACCATAGGTCCACCTATAAAGAGTTAAATAGTAATAGGGGGAGCAATAGGGGGATAAAAATAGTCAAAAAGGAATTGAAACTCTTTTTAAAGCTCTAGAAGGGGCCACTCAATAGGAGTAAAAAGTTGAGCCTCCTCAAGGTTGGTTCTTGTGAAGAATGGAGGCTCTCAAAACTTGGGATCTCCAACATAGGAGATTGTCTTGATGGAACAAGAGGCTTGATAGGGATTTCAAGATGTTGCTTAGGATTCTTGAAACTAAAAATTTTGTGCTTACATACCTCTTGCACAATAGGTTGTTTTGGAACAATTGGAGGGCTAATGGAAGTTTCAAGAGGTTTGTTAGGGTTCTTGAAACTTACAAAATTATGCTTTTGTACCTCCTCCTTAGTAGGTTGTTCTAGAATAAATGGAAGTGTTTGTTTGTGTAGACATCCAAATTTGACCACTTCAATATGGTCAAAGTCGCATTCTTAATCATCCCTTTGCTCTTTTTAAATTATCCTCTTTGTCGATATTAATTAAATCAGTCATTTAATTAATATTGTGTGTCTTACATAAGGTTTTCTAAAGTATTTAATTCAATAAATACTTCTCCCCTATTTCCTCTCTAAATTAAATAAATGCACCACCTTATTTAATTTAGTCATATTATCTTTTGGAATTTTGGAATTTACTTTTTAAAATTCCTTATTTTCTCTCTCATTGTCACATCCTCCAACTTTTGCAAGTTGGCCTCTAATCCCTCTTAGCAATCTAACCCTCTTTCTTAGTCATAATTAATTTATGATTAAGAGGTGCACACCCCTAATCATCATTAGGGTCCCATCCTCCACAATTTCCCATTTGCCTCTAATGAGTCCTTAATTAGTCTAATCAAGTACTTGCAAACCTTAATCACCCAATTAGGTCATCTCTAATCCCCATATCATTTATGGAATGTGTCCTTAGTCAACTTCATTAAATGCTTTCTCCTTTTGGACAAGGAATTCACATTTAATCCCCCAATGCATTTAAAGGAATTTTAAATTCCTTCTCTCATCCCCATGAGGATATTTGAGGAATTTTTAATTCCCCACTTGTCCTCTCACCCACATGGGGACAAGTACTTCCTTTATGAGGAGATCTTGTCCCAATCCCAAGGTACTTTGTACTCCCTCCATGTCATGTACTATCCTTCCACCTCATGCACACTTCACCCTTTTGAAGCCATATCACATGCCACATGTCAAGATGTGAGGGCTTGTGAGTTCTCAACTCACCTTAGCCCTACATCTTGATCTTGGTGGCTCAATCTTGACCGTCCATTTCCCTAGAGATTTCCAAAATCTCTATAAATATCCCCTCTTTTCTCTCATTTTGGGGAGATCATGCATTGTAGCCAAACTCTTGCAAATTTTTCCTAGAATCCATACTTAGCCATTTTCATGTTTGCACTCACTTGCATCCACCTTCATATCATCATCTAGCTTGCATCTCTTTCCATCCAAGGAGCATACACATCAAAGATTTTAGGGCCAACCAAAGGATCGATTCGACACAAGGTAAAAGGTTTCATTTGTCTTCTTTATTTTGTGTTGAATCCAACTAGGCTAATCTTGACGTGTAGGTTGTTTTAGTGTTATTTTGCATTACTTTGTTTGCTGCTCATTTTCTAACGCCTATATTCGATCTATCACATTTCTGGCACACCCGGTGGGACCCACAAATGGGTCTCTTGCTTTTACATTTTCTATTTTTTTGACTTTTTGCAGGTACAGGTCATAGAGGGGCGGACCCGACCTAACAGACAGGCGGACCTGCCCTCCACAGGTGGACCTGACCCTCTCCAGGGGCGGACCTGCCCTCCCCAGATTGCATAAAGTGGTTTTTTTGAAAAATTTTCACAGAGGGGTGGACCCGACCTAACAGACAGGTGGACCCACCCTCCACAGGCGGACCTGACCCTCTCCAGGGGCGGACCTGCCCTCCCTAGACTCCAAAAATTGTTTTTTGGAACATTTTCACGGAGAGGCGGACCCAACCTAACACACAGGTGGACTCAACCTAACAGACAGCTGGATTTTCCCCAGACAACCATATCTGCACTCACAGACAGGCGGATTTGCCCCAGACAGCTTTTTTGAAAAGGTAAAATTTTAGTTTTTTAGCAAATTTTTGGCTATTTTAAGGGTTCTTACCCCCTAATTAGGAACATAGTTTAATTAAAAGGCGTCAATCAACCTTGTATGTTGTGTTTTTGGGTGAGCTATTTGACGTATCCAATCCCCTTGCGCCACTTGGCGATCCTGGGTGACGAGAAATCATAGCTTGCCACGTCTTTTGAGTCTACCCATTTTACTTTTCTTAGTGGGACCTGCTTGGGGATTTCATCACCCCAAGGGACGATTCCAACCACGCGTACCGGTGAGGTATATAAAGGGGGGAGAGTGAAAGTTGTACCTCAATCCAACCACGTTGTAATTGGTGAAGCATCAGGATAATGTGAAGAGTTGGTTCGAGCCTTTTTAGGTTCCTGAATCACGCTTGTAACGGGTTGGTGTTCACGGTTTGGGCCTCACGTACTAGGTGTATATCGAGGACTCCCTAGTAACCATGTTCATCCTAGATTAGAGGACTTTGTCGGCTATACCCCTCTACTAGACTTAGGCTTGTGTTGTCTGAATTGTCTTATTTGTGCGAAACTAGTGATTGTTTGCTTTGCTTCACTTTACCATAGCCTTTCAATTGATGACTATTGTGTTTTTAGTCCTTTACCTTGGTCTTTTTTGTCAAAATTCAAATTAAACCCTCCTTGGGCGGACTTGCCCTAAAAATTGGTTTTTTGGAGCCTGATTTTGACCTAATTTCATTAGTTTTTGCCCCTTGGGCGGACTTGCCCTAAAAATTGGTTCCTTGGAGCTTGATTTTGACCTAATTTCATCAGTTTTTTGTCCTTGGGTGGACTTACCCTCATCCAGGGGTGGACTTGCCCTAAAAACTGGTTCTTTGGAGCCTGATTTTGACCTAATTTCATCAGTTTTTTCTCCTTGGGCAGACTTTCCCTCATCTAGGGGCGCACTTTCCCTAAAAACTAGTTCTTTGGAACCTGATTTTGACCTAATTTCATTAGTTTTTGCTCCTTGGGTGGACTTGCCCTCATCCAGGGGCATACTTGCCCTAAAAATTGGTCCTTTGGAGCCTGATTTTGACCTAATTTCATCAATTTTTGCTCCTTGGGAAGAATTTCCCTCATCTAGTGGTGGACTTTCCCTAAAAACTGGTCCTTTAGAGCTTGATTTTGACCTAATTTCATCAATTTTTGCTCCTTGGGCGGACTTGCCCTCATCCAGGGGCGGACTTGCCCTAAAAACTGGTCCTTTGGATCCCGATTTTGACCTAATTTCATCAATTTTTTCTCCTTGGGCGGAATTTCCCTCATCTAGGGGTAGACTTGCCTTAGAAACTGGTTCTTTGGAGCCTAGTTTTGACCCAGATTCATTAATTTTTGCTCCTTGGCCGGACTTTCCCACATCCAAAGGCGGACTTGACCTTTTGACCAACCTGTTTCGGACCTGTTGTGACCTATTTTGATCAGTTTTGCTCCTTGGGCAGACCTGACTTGTATAGGGGCAGACCTGACCCTTGATCGATCAAATTTTCTATCCACTTCGCCAGCTGGAACCGTCGTTCTGCCATATCGATCACTCATCTTCTCGTTTCAGACTTTTAATCCATTCATCATCCTAAACGTTCATCCCCTCAACTCATGCATCCGTCCACCAATTTAGAACCTACATTTTGGTTATCATTTTCACGTTTTAGACCATCAGTATCCCATTGAAACCTTGTTAGAGTGGTTATCTGAATTGACCTAGGTGTTTACCTCTAATCGTCACCCATCAAAACCAACTTCGGATCATCATCCGTCCTAAGTCGGTTGTCTCTATCGGCCCAATCAATCCACTTCCATCTCAAGTTGGATTCGGTGCCGTTATCATTCATCCCCCCTTTGTTCGATTGATCAACACCTAGCATTACCAAGGATCACTCTTGAACTAGGGTTTCAAATCTTGGTCATTATCATCTATCCTAATCAATCAATTCAAATCAGATTGTTATATCATCCAATCCAGATCATCTCATTATCTACCGATCAACCTAGACTACTTCGGTCAAACCGAATCAATCTCATCGAGCCTCGACGACTGATCAATCATCTAATCAAACCAATCCTATCGAGCCACGTCATTTTTGGCTAATCGATCATCAAACTGAATCAATCCTTTTTTCACCAAGTTCATCATAATCTATCATCATCTTGCATGCCCGTTCAGACCGGTCACAAACAAGGAAAATGGCCGAACAACAATCCCAACCAAACATCCCTCAAGATCCGAACAACGTAGCCAATGCCTCACAAGACCCCAATACCAGTCCGAACATCCCTCGGGATCCACATAATGGAACATCATCACAATCCAATATCGATGGTCAAAACACATCGCCCTCGGGAGATAAAAACATGATCATTCAACCTGAGGTTACGTTTGAGGAACACTTTAGTAACCCTGTCAATTTACAAATGACAAATCGCCTTCTTGAAAAACATGGCGAGGAAATAATGGCTCACTTAATTGACAACAGTGTTAAACTGCCGTCAGGTACCGACCTATCCAAGTATGGCGATTTCACACCTAATATACCCCAAGGTTCACACAATGTACCAGGCATTTCACATGTCCCCAATGTTCCTTCTGTAGAAGGTTGGCATCAACTGAAATTCGGCAACGCCGTTTTGTATCCCGTTGGCAATCCCCAGCATCCCGCAATCTCAGTCATAGGGGCACCACAAACTACTGATCCCAATGATCCTTTCACCTTTGGCATGCCACAAAACATTCCGCAACCACAACCACTAATGCTATCGACACCATCCCCTTCAAATCCACCTGCCATCAACATTGGGAGCAACCCTTTCACTGCATTGCCCCCACCTTCTGGGGCCCTAAACCAACCATCACCTTAATATGCATCCCCACAGCCGCCTCAATCTAATCTACCCCCTCTGCAAGTTCCCTTCGGCACCCAACAACCTCCCTTGCAAAATCCCCCTATGTTATCTTAGCCACCCCAACAACAGCAACCGCTATATCAGTCGTAAAGCAATCCATCCCGACCTCCCACTCAGACCATATCTCCTTTCCTCGCATCCATCCTACGACAACGAGCTCAAGCATAGTACAACATGTTTTCTCGGCCTACGCAACATCTCATGTCACATCGAGAACCCCCACAACATCCTTATTACCAACAATAGTCCCAACATCAACCATCTTATGTGGCCTCCCAACAATCACAACAATTCCCCCATTATCAACAGGTCAATCCACAACATCACATCCAAGCTCCTCAGCAACCCACCTCACACTTGCATCAAACAAATCCATATTATACCTCACAATCACAACCCACATATCAAAAAAATCTCCCGGCATACCAACAAGGGATGTCATCACTCCACCATCCAAACCCATATCTAAACAATCCAACACTCTCCCAGCAGGATCCTTTGTCGTCTTACCATCTATATCCGTCCAACCAACCACCAGTCAACTCAGATTTTCTAGAAATTAAAGTCGCTCTGAAGGATCTTTAGGTAGGGACTGCAAACAATCATTCAAATTCAAGGACATATGCCCATATCCATTCGATCCTTCCATCTCGTTGATCCCCTTCCTGAAACATTTTGAAATACCAAAATTCAATAGATACCGGGGGAACAAATATCCCAAGGCCCACTTATAGGAGTTTTACTCCCAGTGTCAAGAAGTTATGCACAATGACAATTATCTCTTGCGGCTCTTCCCGCGGAGTCTAACAGGCATTTCCCTAGATTGGTTCATGACCCTTGAAAAAGATCCCTAAAATCTTTTGCAGACTTGTCCGAAAAGTTTGTCTCCTACTTCTCCTTCAATTTGGAGAAGGACACTGACACCTTAGATCTCCTTAAAGAGAAACAACGGGAGGGGGAAACCTTTGCTAGCTATCTTCAAAGGTGGCATGTGTTAGCAAGTCGAATGAAAACCCCTCTAAGAGAGAAGGACATGGTCACCCTCTTTGTGGAGAACTCTCATCCCAACATGACTCATAACTTTAGGCTACACTGTGTCACCACTTTCGCGGAGATAGTTGAAAAGGGGCCTATCCTTGAACGTGCCCTTATTGCCAAAGGACACATCAAAATATTTAATCAGGATAAAGAAAGGTCATTCACTGACAAGCCACATTTTTGGAACAAGAACAAGAATGCAGTAAATGACGGCGTCACTGATACTAAACATGTCCAAGTGGGTAATACATCCCAGTGACAACCACCATCCGTACCTAACACCATATCTGTACCATAGGGGGCACCTCGTCCTCCTCAACAGTCAAATCAAAATAGCCAGGGCAACGCTAAACGTCAGTATGCTCAATTAGGAGAACCTCTGAGTGTTGTCTTCAATAAATTGTTATAGATCAATTATCCAATCACGTATCCTGTCACCAAGCCACTTGATGAATCCAAGCCCAAACCTGCATGGTTTAGGGAAAATGAATATTGCGAGTTCCATAAAATCAAAGGACACTCTTTAAATAAGTGTCAGGGTCTGAAAAACTATGTCCAAGATCTCATTGATCGAGGTGATATCAAAGTTGACCCCAGTCAAGCTTCGTCATCCAATGCTCAATTGCAGATATATCAAAACGCCTTTCCAAACCATAATCAAGGCCCGAGCACCTCCAACAGTAATCCCCAAGACAACAGCACAAATAACATCAACTATAAGAATGTGCCCCTCAATTACGAGGGTATTATTCATTACATTGAGAAGGTAGAACCCCGTGTATCCATGATACATGTTAAAGCCAAAGACCCTCAGTGTGTTGTTACTATGCGACGGGCTCGTATCACTGTCCCTGCAGCCTCTGCACCTGCCCAATCAACTTCTGTGAGCTCTCAGTACAACATCCTTGATCACTTAGGAAAGACCCCTGTTCATATCTCCATTTTGGATTTGCTTAAGTCTTCCCCTATACATCAAGAAATCCTCAACAGAGCCCTACAGGAAACCCATGTACCTAATGACATTGACCCCACACGATTCCAAGCTTTGGTAGGACACCTGGCTTTATCTTACCAACTCCACTTCAGCCAAAATGACATGCCAATATCGATGTCAATCATAATCGCCCCTTGCATATCGAAGTCATGGTTTCCCGCCATAAAATAAAAAGGGTCTTGGTAGATAATGGCTCTGCCCTCAATTTGTGTACTCTGAAATTCATAAAATAGGTGGGGTATACTCAAGTAGATTTAAGTAATCAGATCATCACAATCAAAGCCTATGATAATGCAGAAAGGAATTTAGAAGGAATTATCAGTCTTCATATCCAAGTGGGACCCGTGGTTCAATATACTACCTATCATGTCCTTGATCTGGACTTACCATATAATCTCCTCCTTGGCCGCCCATGGCTCCATGCTATGCAAGCCGTCCCCTCCACATACCATCAATGCCTCAAATTCCCGGTCAATGGACAAGAAGTCACCATCTATGCTGACCCCCAACCATTTGAATATTGTCACGCTTTAGAAGCGTCCTTTCCCCATTTACATTATTGTCTTGGGGTCGAAATGGGGGCATCTCAGTCATCATCTACTAATCCACCCTCCACCACGACAATCACTCCATCTCCCACCACTGATCTCACAGTCACAAAAGTCCAGATCATTGACAAGGGGTGTGGTGAATACGAAATGCATACTACTCTTAATGTAGCAACCATGTCGCCGTCACCACATGAGTATGGTCAACCTTCACACACTACTCCAAAGGAAGACAAGACTGTCACCTTCAGTGGTAAAAATATTCCTACCACCACTTTCAGGTCCCCTAGTATCAAGATAGATGCACCGGAAGAGGATATAAGTCAATGGGTATACCGAGAAGAACCCCAACCAGATCCCCCTCTAAAGGAATATTTTCAAGAAGCATACCCTTGGTCAGCTAAGTTTGCAGAAAAGTATAACTACCAAGGTAGGGGCCTAGGTAAAGAAGAACAGGGGCGGTTGCAACCTATTGATACATCAAAGCTGCCAAAGAATATAGGCATCGGATATGATAAAAAGTAGAAAGGCCCTGCAACATCGTCTAATACCTCCAATAGTGTCGCTGTGGACAATGTCTCATTGGAAGACATACCGGAGGAGGAATCCATCATACGTGCATATGATGACGTCGATCATATTGACCTATCATCCATGTTCGAATGCCTATCCGTCTATACCATTAGCCTATCCCTTCGCCACCCTGAGCTCATTGATTGGGACCTACGTGATAGCAGACAAGTCAATATGTCTATAGATACATATGTCAACCTCATGGGATTGGGGGAGGATGAACACTCCAGTCGCAAAAATAAGAATAGCAAAAAAAAAAATGGTCATCTAGTGAAAACCTCCCCGAGGCACTTCCTGACCTTGGAAAAATAAAAATAAAGGACGTATCTGATGGCGAAAACCTCGAAGAGGCGCCCGAAGATGGGGATGTTCATCTTCCCCTTGTAGGAACTTAGTTATCTGCCCGATCATCCATTTTATTCGAATAAACTCAAGAAGTTAATCTGGGTACGGCTGAAAATCCTAAGATCACCTATGCAGCTAAATCACTCTCAGAGCAAGAGTATCCAGTCATCGTGCAACTACTCCAAGAGGGAATCATTAACTTTGCCAGGTCATATTCGAACATGCCAGGCTTAGATCCTGCCTTAGTGGTTCATCATCTAGACGTTCACCCAGATGCCAAACCTATCAAACAAAAGCTCTGCAAGATGCATCCACAAGTGGCATTATTAGTCAAGAAGGAGTTGGAGAAGTTACTAGAGGAAGGTTTTATCAGACCAATTGACTACTCCGAGTGGATCTCCAATATAGTACCTATTGCCAAGCCAAATGGAGACATTCAGATTTGCACAGACTTCAGGGATCTTAACAAGGCCTGCCCAAAAGATTACTTCCCTTTGCCTAACATTGACATGTTGGTCAACCTCACAGCAGGACATGAGATGCTATCCCTTATGGATGGCTTCTTTGGTTATAATCAGATTCAAATTGCACCTGAGGGCCAACACAAGACCACGTTCACAACACCTTGGGGCACTTTCTGTTACAATGTTATGCCCTTTGGTCTCAAAAATGCAGGGGCAACATATCAAAGGGCAATGACGGTCATCTTCCATGACCTTATCCATATCATCATGGAGGATTATGTCGACGACTTGTTAGGGAAATCCAGAACATGAGCGGAACATCCTACTGTCCTGAAAAGGATCTTTGAATGGTTGGAGCATTACAAGTTGTGGCTAAATCCAAAAAAGTGTGTCTTCGGGGTTACGTTAGGAAAATTGTTGGGTTTTATAGTCTCCCGAAAGGGTATTGAAGTTGATCCCACCAAGGTGAAGGCTATTCTGAACATGCCACCCTCGCGTAATCTAAAACAGTTAAGAAGCCTCCAAGTGAAGATGCAATCCATCCGTCGGTTCATAGCCTAGCTCACAGATAGGTGTCAGCCATTTACTCATCTCCTGAAGAAAGATCCCACCTTCTGATGGGACCAACAATGTCAAACAGGTTTTGATAAGATCAAAGAATACTTAGCTCATCCTCCGATCTTGATGCCACCTATTCTAGGGAAACCCCTCCTACTATATATCTCTGCCACTTCAGTTGCACTGGGGGCATTGTTGGCACAACATGATGAATCGTCGAAAGAGAGGGCGATCTACTACATCAGTCAAACATTGGTCAGCTATGAGTTAAACTACTCCCCCATGGAAAAGGCCTGCCTCGCGCTAGTCTTCAGCACACAGAAATTTCGTCATTACATGCTTAGCCATCCAGTCAAATTAATTGCTAAAATTGATCCACTGAAGTATTTGTTATCTAGAACCACTCTGACTGGACGCATGGCCAAATGGGTCATGCTCCTAAGTGAATTTGACATAGAGTATGTAGAGAAAAAATCCATAAAAAGACAGGTCATAGTTGATCAATTGGTCGAGGCACCATTAGTAGATGCCTACCCTCTAGATACTGAATTCCCAGACGAAGAAGTCTACACAGTTACAGAAGCAC
The DNA here is from genome assembly GCA_007258455.2 of Sequoia sempervirens. Classification (NCBI taxonomy): domain Eukaryota; kingdom Viridiplantae; phylum Streptophyta; class Pinopsida; order Cupressales; family Cupressaceae; genus Sequoia; species Sequoia sempervirens. Next base: position 204,565 of record VDFB02377657.1, on the reverse strand, counting down.
CAACTTGGACACTATATTTTGATGGTTCATACACTCATAATGGATCCGGCGCAGGGATTTTATTAATTACCCCTCAAGGAGACTACATTCAAAAATCATTTAGCATAGCATTTCCATGTACCAACAACATCGCAGAGTACGAGGCCCTCCTCACCGGCCTCCGCATTACAAAACAGTGGCATATAACTCACCTGAAATTCTTTGGTGATTCATTATTGGTCATCAAGCAAGTTAATGATGAATTTCTCACAAAGGATGATAAGTTGTTACCCTATAAGCGAATGGTGGATGATTTCAAGAAATATTTCACTGTCATATAATTTGACCAAATTCCTCGGGTGTAGAATAAAGCAGCAGATGCAATGGCCACTATCAGTTCCCTGATTGACATGCCTAAAGACCGGACATAATGTGAGTTCCTTGTCGAACAAATTTTAATCCTAGCATATGATATTCCTGAGACTAATATGGTGTGCGATATCGTAGGACTCGCCTCCCCCTAGTACCATGACATATATGCCTATCTCCATGATAATATCATACCCCCATAACTTACACGCAATCAATGCAAATCCTTCGTTCATCACTCTTCCCGATACATCATTGTTGGTGATACGCTTTATCGTCGCGGGTATGATGGAATCCTCCTTAGGTGTTTGAGTGAGACCGAAGTCCGCACGACACTAACAGAGGTACATGGTGGTGTTTGTGGAGCCCACTCAAATGGTATGGCTCTAGCCAAAAGAATCCTCCAAGCAGGATATTATTGGCCTACACTAGAACATGATGCTTGTGAATTTGTGAAGAAGTGTCTTCCATGCCAACAACATGCAGATTTGATTCACGCTCCAACACAAGATCTTCACCCCCTCCTAGCACCGTGGCCCTTCTCTTAATGGGGTTTCGACTTAATTGGCAAGATTCACCCACCATCATCTGACGGCCATACATTCATAATTACTACCACTGAATACTTCACTAAGTGGGTGGAGGTAATGCCGCTCTCACAAATCACCGTTATTCAGATCTCAAAGTTCATCCTTTACCATATTCTCTATAGATATGGTATCCCATCCACCATCCTTTCTGATAACGGAAGACCCTTCAAAAATCAAGCCATGAAACACCTATGCGACACTTTTCATATCCAGCATCGTTGATCAATGCCTTATTACCCCCAGGGTAATGGTCAGGCAGAAGCAACCAACAAGACCCTCATTTGCATCCTTAAAAAGGTGGTCAATAGCACTGGTCGAGATTGGCACCTCCATATTCATCCCACCCTCTAGGCATACCGCACTTCCATCCGCATCCCTACAGGGGCCACCCCTTATTCTTTAGTTTATGGCGTCGAAGCCATCTTTCCAATTGAAGTTGAAATCCCATCACTGAGAATTTCCCTAAAAAATCTTTATCAGTGAGGAAGATGCTCGTGTTGCACGGCTTGCACAACTAGATTTACTTGATGAAAGGAGAATCAAAGCTTACGATCACCTACAAGCATACCAGAATCGCCTTAAACATCACTACAACAAGAAGGTTCGCCCTCGACAATTTCAGGTAGGTGATCTTGTCCTCAAAGAGAATCAGCGTACTCACCAAGACCGAGACAAGAAAGGAAATTTTGAGGCAAATTGGTTGGGGCCCTATATCATAGCCGCTAAATATGGATCTGGGGCATACAGGTTGACCACTATTGAAGGGGATCCCCTCGAAGAACCCATCAATATCTTGCATCTAAAGTGATTCTACACCTAAGTCTGCTTGGTAACCCCATCTATCAAAAAATAAAAAAATCAAAAAATCAAAAAATCAAAAAAAACAACAAAAAAAAATCAAAAAATAGTAAAGAGAAATAAGTTCGTCCTATGGTGAAAACCACCTTTTGGTGGCACCTTGGATAAGTAAGAATGGTGAAAACCTGGTAACAGGCGTCATCCATAGAGGGCTTAATCATTATCTACCTAGCATCCTAGTTATTCTATGGTTTCATCCGCCCTATCATCCTCATCCATCCCATCCTTGGCCGCTTGATGTATTTTGTTTGAGTATTGGACGACCCGTCTAACCTATCCCCCCATCTTGAGCTTTTTAGTATCCCACACTGAGCTTATGTCATTCATCTCATCGTCAGTTGGTTTATGTCATCACATAGGTTCATCCATTATATCGATCTTCATCTAGATCTCATCCTGTCGCGCCACCTATTGAACTACGTTGCCCCTGCGTTGTCACGTAGGCAAGGCTGATCATTTGATCTGCCCCTGGGGTATTCTGACCATCATGTCTTGGTCATTTATCTTTCACCTTCATCATCCTCTTTTCACTTTATCCATGGTATTTTCATGAACTACGAGGGCTTTGCACTTTCACGTAGGCAAGGCTAATCTCTGATCGACCCCCGAGCCCCTAGGTCTATAGGATGTCAGTTCGTGTCCTTGTCTAGCTTGTTATTCTCAATTAAACTCCCCTATTATCAAGAGATTTGGTTAATGAAAATATATGGCATCAAACTGGATCATTCTAGTTTAGTATCCATCATCGGTCTCAACAGGATGCATCCTTCCTAGCAGACCTCGTCAATCCCATCCATCACCTTGATCCTATGGCAAAGGACGTTTTGATATTGATTGTGATCTTTTAATGTTTTGGAATTTATTTGTCATTTGAACTCACTATCAACACTTGTCATGGTCGCCTTGATCCATCATATCATGGTGTGCCTTGACAAGTCAACATAGGGGTTTATCTTGGTCTTTCCTTTGTTTGTTGTCCTCTCGGTTGTCCCACGTAGTACCCACCAAGATCCCTGAGGTCTTGTGTTATGTTGGGGCATCCTTGTGTGTTTTTGGTTATCCCAATACCTGGCCTGACCAAGGTCGTCATGACCTTGGGGTGTTGGGATAGCCCTTTTTTTTTGTGTTTGTTTCATGCATTAGATTCCAACTCGCCTTGGTCTTATATATCAGGGTATCTGGTATCTTATGCTATAGCAAAAATCAGTGCTCCGAAGATGGCAACTCATATTAGGATTGCATTTCATCATCCGTTGCATTACATTCACCCTATGATTTTGGTTGTTCAAATACTTTAGCCCGCCCTCTCCCATCCTTCTTAGGATAGTAAAGGTTTTGACAGACGAAAAATTCCACCCATTTTTCACAACCACTACATACCCATATCCCATTATCATGTCAGTTCTTATTGACACTTATGACCATGTGTTACTTCCTTTCATCATTAATTCACTATAAATTACAAGAGCATTATTGCATATTAGGTTCATTCTATTAACCATACCTGCATCGCTACCTGCATCACAACATGTTAGAACCACACATATATTGCCACCTGCATCGCAAAGTGTCAGACTCATAATACATCACACATCTGCATATAACATCCATTGTATAATCATGACATATCAGATCCTCCATCCCATACATCTCATACATCACATCATCATTTAAGGTGTTTAGGATAATATAGATTTGTTATTCTAAGCATCTCATAAATCATCACATTTGCATAAACCACACATTTGCACAATTACAACATATTATCATCATAATATAGATCTGTTAGTCTAAGCATCTGCATAAATCATCCATTGCATAATCGTAGCATATCACATCATCAATCTCACCCATTTCATAGAATAAAATCATTTAAGTTGTTTAGGATAATATAGATTTGTTATTCTAAGCATCTTATAAAATATTTGTTATAAAATATTCATACAGAATCCATCACACACATATACATACATGTCAATAGATCAACTAGTCATCCATACACATAAGTCATCATGGCTACAACATGTGCATACATCATATCACCAGGTGAATACCTCCACTAATAAAAACATCCATATTCCACAAGCATCATATACCCAATCATCTGCATAGGCATGTATTATCATAAACATGTGCATAAATAAACCAAAGTATCCATCTACATAAACTAGAAATATCATATACATGTGCATACATAAACTGAATGGTCCATCACAAAAGGAAACATACTGTATAGTGTCAATAAGGACTGTCCCATGTCATAATCAAAATAATACAATGTACATCATATGTCCATCATACATCAAAATATATCATATATCCATCACATAGCCCTCATACATCATCAAATAAGGTACAAAATCCAGATATATAGAGCATCTCTGATCTCTGTCGATAAGTACTACACACTCCACCCTACATCTGTTAAAAGACTAGCATCCTGTCACCTCCCGAATGAGCTACCGACATCTGATCTCTGTGGTGAATTAGGTACTGATCTCCTGCCTGGAGTGGTACCTGGTGAATCACTATAACCTCTGGTCCGTGTCCCCAATGACTGTGATGGCCCTGACATCTGTGGTGCCTGTCGAGTGTACTAGAACAGCCACTGGGCCGGGTCTGGCACTACATGGTAGTAGGCGGCCATCCAAAATCTTGCTTCCCTCGCATTCTCCTCTTGCTCGGCAACCTGAATCCGAGCTGAATTTCGCTCCTGACGATATCTATCCTGATCTCTCGAGATCAATCTCCTCTCCTGCTCCCAGGCCTCTTGAGATAGTCATAATTGTGCCATCTCTACCTAGACCTGATCTCTCATCCCCTCGGCAGCCATTTCCCTAGCCACTGCAACATCCCTCTCCTCCTGTAATCCCTGTGTATATGTCCCCATCACAACACTTCCCTACACTAACTGCCACTGTGCCACTGTGGCGTCCCGCTCACCCTGCAGCGTCTGCATCCGTGCCTCTGCAACATCTCTCTCTCTCTCTGTGCGGCCTAGGCCTGGGCCTCTACTACATCCCTATCCCTCTGAAGTGCCTGTAGTCTCAACTCAGCTGAATTTCACTCCCATCGTAGATCTGACACCTATGACGCTATTGCATCCGTCTCTCCTCGGAGAGACTAAACCTCTGTCTCTGCCAACTGCCTCTCACTATCCACCAACTAAACACGTGCATGTAGCACACCCATGTCTACCTCCATGGCCTCCACCTATCCTGTACCACATCCCTCTCTGACCGCAGCAGGCACATCTCTCTTTGTGTCTCCTCTCTCTGCTGCATTGCCCCATATCCCCAATTGTCTGCTCTAAACAATCCACTCTGTCTCTGAGCTCGCCCCACTCTCGGTGCCAATCTCCATAACCGGCGTAGCTGTTCTCAGATCCGCTCAGATCCTCGACTTCGTCTCCCAGCCTCTTATGGTTCCCCGATAACCTCTCCGACAAATTGTCAGATTGCTGCTCGCGACCAGCAATATCTCACAAAAGATCTCCTCCTTCATGTTCGCCACCGCTTCGCATCTTCACTTCTACTTCCAGATCAACCGCCCCATCCTGGCCTCTATCTCCTCACTAATCTTTACTTCAGATTGATAATGAGGCTGTGGTCGAATAGTCTTGCCCACCGAGACCATATAGCTCATGTTGCCTCGAACCCCGTTCCCCGTTTGTACCCACTTACCGCCGAGGTATCAGTTTCACGGTCCTTTCCAGACCATCATCGTCTCTTCCGGTAATTTTATCGGTTGGTCGGTCGACATCTCGTGGTCATTATCCATCTCTTGCGCGGTTTGCGCATCCCTTTGTTTCCTCCTTCCGATGCCTTCCATCGTGATCCACGCGACACCGGCGGATCTCTTGTCATCTCCTCGCTCATATTCACCTCCTCCTTTTTTGTCAGCATACCTATTGTTAATTCCGGCCCGTCCTCCCCGCTTCTAGTCTCACCTCCTCCCTCTCCCCGTCGACCTTCCCCGACGCGATGCCCTCCCCGCTCCTCTCCCGGATCTCGCCCCTATCCTCACACAGGTTCACAGCCCTTAACCTCCCTATCTCCTCATCTCCCTCCTCTCCTCCATCCCCTCAGGATCTGCATCATCACCTCCTCCTCCTAGACGCCCTCGCTGGCTCCTCGGTTGCTCCAAGAGCCTCCTCTCTCCCTCCCCTAGCTGCCCTCATTGGCTCCTCAGCTACTCCCCCACCTGCTGTCCTCCCCTTGCCTGACCGCCTCTCTATCACCCTCGACATGCTAGTCCCGCTGCCCTCAACCATCTCTCATCCTCTAACCCAACCCTAGGGCCTCCACTAACACTCATCGTAATCCAGTGTTGATGTCGCCCGAATCCACTTTCGATAATCGATCGGTTGTTCTCGGTGATCCCTCCCCGCTTCTCCCCGCCCGTCTGCATAGCATAAACCGGAATGTCTCTTAGATCCTCCCACATTGTATCCTCGCCTGGCCATTCCCCATATGGCCGCCCGCAACACTCCGCTCTTAATCTCACCCCAAACTATTGTGTCACCCGACGAGTCCGGAGCTCCACCATAATCGAATCCGCCCAATAATATAACAGTGTGTGAAGAAGTAACTATTGTGTACCACCTCATCATCCCTCCAACTCCTGAAGCGCCGCAGTATATAGGGAGGCCACACTATCATCTCCTCCCACACATCATCTAACCATCTCCTCCACACATCCACATCTCTCACATCTTGATATCATAGTATCACTCCTGCCTCTGTCCCCCAACCCCAGGCTATGGCCTCTCTATCATCCTGCACTCCTAATCTCTGCACGATCGGTCTAGTCACCCTGATGTGCTCCCACGCCTAAACTTGTAGAATTGTGACATGGGTCACGCTCAACACCTTCCAGTAGCATACTCGATACATGTCCCAATACAGCTGCACCAGCATGCATGTCCCCCATGCGAACTCCCCCTCTCGGCCATCGATGATATGTCGAATCACCTCGACGAATCTGAGATGCAGGAATTGACTACTCTAGTCTGGCACTAGGATCTCGCTAATAAGTCCCGCTAAGTATAAGGACAAAACTGACATCCCTCTACATGACAGTATCCTATCCACATCTAACTGACCCCGTTGAACCGGTAGATCATCACTACTGAAAACAACGCGCATAGACTCATCCAGCACCTCGCCGTCTGACCAGCACTCGCTAACCGGAAGCCTTGTTATAGGAAGCCTCAAAATCCGCCAAACATCCTCCAAGGTCACCATCATCTCCCCCATCGGTAGATGGAATGTCGATGTCTTTGAGTCCCAGCACTCTATCAGCGCTGTCAGCATGGCCCTGTGGGCCTTCATCGTCGGGTAGGACAACATCTGTAATAGTCCTGCCTCTGACAGTCTCTGGTGCTCCATGCCTGTCATCCGTGCCACGCATCTCATTAAAACCTGGGACCGTCTCTCTCGCGTCCGTAAACTCTCCACTTTCTGCATCCATCACCATGACAACTTGTCAGTTCTGTTCTTTTCCTCATGTTGTCTTGTCCAACGGGTTTCCAACCTTCCTGCGCCACCCCGATTTCCTTTCACCTCTTCTTTTTGCATTTTGTTTTATTCAGCCTTTCGCGCCTTTGCTCCCAGCCCTCGGTGGATCTTCAGCCTCGCAGAAGCCTCGCTTCTTGAGCCCTTCCGGCGGATCTGGCCTCAGATTTCCACGAAAGGGATCTGCCCTCAACTCCCCGAAAGTGGACTCCATCTTTCGGTGCCTTCCAGTTAACTCCGCTTCAGGTTTCTAAGTGACTTCGCCATCAAGCAGACTACTTCATCTGGCGGATCTCGCCGCACTGGATGGTAGACTCACCGCCTCGACATGTGGAACTCCACCGGTTTCCTCCCCCGCCACACCTTGCCCTCCCAAAATAAAAAAATAAAAAAATAAAACCCATTAACCCATTTTTCATCCTGACCCACCCCACAAAACCCATATCTTGGTTTTTTTTGAAAAATTAGTGAAATTAAACAAAAACACAAAGTGGGGTTTCGGCCTAACCTGACGTGGCACAACACACTCCTCGAAAAATCACCGTCTCTCACCCCCTGGTGAATGATGTCCGAATCATATTTTGGCATTGTGTCTCCTCCTTATCTTGCTCTCTCCTCCTCTTCCTCTTCTCCTCACTTGTCAGCTGTCTAAATGAGGAGAAATAACTCCCACATTCCCTTTTATAGCTTTCCCCCCCTTTTTTATCTTTTTAAAATGAAAGGAATTTTTTCCTTTTATTTAGCTTTTTTGGGCCTCAACTAATCCCCTCCCCCCTTGTCTTCCCGGGGCCGCCATTTCCGCACTGTAGACCCATTTTCCTCCGTTCAAGTGCCAATCTTTTCAATTTTTCGTGTTCTTTCCATCGACATATACCACCTCATCTTTTTGAGAAGTTTCCTGGGGCCTCTTTTCCGGTCCCATCCCCTTCTCGAGGGGTCATACCCTACCATTCTCTCCCAATCTTCCGTCATAGGCTTTCCCTTGCGAGACCGGAGCATACCCTTTAGTTCTCCTCTGTTCAGGTAGCTCATAGTCTCTCCCATGCTGGGGCATCTCTGTTCTAGACACTTCTTTCATAGAGTCGTCTGTGTTTTATTTTTCTTCGAAACTCTGTTATCCTAATAATGTTTCGAAGAGGGGCAAAATGTAGACATCCAAATTTGACCACTTCAATATGGTCAAAGTCGTATTCTTAATCATCCCTTTTCTCTTTTTAAATTATCCTCTTTGCCGATATTAATTAAATCAGTCATTTAATTACTATTGTGTGTCTTACATAAGGTTTTCTAAAGTATTTAATTCAATAAATACTTTTCCCCTATTTCCTCTCTAAATTAAATAAATGCACCACCTTATTTAATTTAGTCATATTATCTTTTTGAATTTTTAAATTTACTTTTTAAAATTCCTTATTTTCTCTCTCATTGTCACATCCTCCAACTTTTGCAAGTTGGCCTCTAATCCCTCTTAGCAATCTAACCCTCTTTCTTAGTAATAATTAATTTATGATTAAGAGGTGCACACCCCTAATCATCATTAGGGTCCCATCCTCCACAATTTCCCATTTGCCTCTAATGAGTCCTTAATTAGTCTAATCAAGTACTTGCACAACCTTAATCACCCAATTAGGTCATCTCTAATCCCCATATCATTTATGGAATGTGTCCTTAGTCAACTTCATTAAATACTTTCTCCTTTTGGACAAGGCATCTCCATTCCCCATGTGAATTTTTAATTCACATTTAATCCCCCAATGCATTTAAAGGAATTTTAAATTCCTTCTCTCATCCCCATGAGGATATTTGAGGAATTTTTAATTCCCCACTTGTCCTCTCACCCACATGGGGACAAGTACCTCTTTTATGAGGAGATCTTGTCTCAATCCCAAGGTACTTTGTACTCCCTCCATGTCATGTACTATCCTTCCACCTCATGCACACTTCACCCTTTTGAAGCCATATCACATGCCACGTGTCAAGATGTGAGGGCTTGTGAGTTCTCAACTCACCTTAGCCCTACATCTTGATCTTGGTGGCTCAATCTTGACCGTCCATTTCCTTAGAGATTTCCAAAATCTCTATAAATACCCCCTCTTTTCTCTTATTTTGGGGAGATCATGCATTGTAGCCAAATTCTTGCAAATTTTTCCTAGAATCCATACTTAGCCATTTTCATGTTTGCACTCACTTGCATCCACCTTCATATCATCATCTAGCTTGCATCTCTTTCCATCCAAAGAGCATACACATCAAAGATCGAAGGGCCAACCAAAGGATCGATTCGACACAAGGTAAAAGGTTCCATTTGTCTTCTTTATTTTGTGTTGAATCCAACTAGGCTAATCTTGAGGTGTAGTTTGTTTTAGTGTTATTTTGCATTACTTTTTTTGCTGCTCATTTTCTAATGCCTATATTCGACCTATCACAGTTTGAAATTAGGCACACAAGGGGTTGCCCGAGTCTTGGGAATTTGTGCTAGAGAAAGGAAAAGTCTGAGTTGCTCTTGCATAACATCTTGTCTTGTTATATTCCCATCCTGTTGTTTCCTTATTTATGCCTCCAACTGTTGCTCATACCCCCATTGAGCTTCTATTTTTTGCTATTAAGGATAGTGAGCTTGATGGGAAAGCTCATCCTACTATGGGAAATAAACTTGTTGCCCCTAATAGGCTTGATTAGCCTACTCCTATTGGTGATAAAAATAATGTTGTCTCTGAATATCATTCAACCACCTATTAAAATCTAGCAATATTTTTGTAATTTCACTTGCACTCATATTACTAGAACTTTGAGGCTGACTAGGAGAGAAACAAGGTGGATTTTCAAAATGGTGAGTGTCTTGTGGTTGCTGATAGAAAAATGTGGGTATCCAAGAAGACTAGGTGGGGGGTGCGTGGTAAGCATTTTTATAAGATTGAGAACCCACAATATTAGGGTTCTATGAAATGAAAGGGTAGGCATAACTAGCCTTATATGGCTGATTAGGAGATGCAAATATTGCATTTTCATGGTATGGGGGAGTATACATATGGTTTCCTCTATAGCTTGACATATTTATGCATGGAAAAGATAGGAAACCCTTTGAAAATATAAAAGGAAAGTAGAGGACTACCTAACCAAAATTTTTGGCTACGTACCAGTAGAGTCACCCAAATGATATTGCAAAGTCACTAGGTGCTTACATATAACTACCTCCAAAGGTTGAAATGTTGAAGAACGCCAACTCCTTAATAGAGTGAAGTAAAATTGGTCTTCTTGAACCAATAGATTTATCTCAAAGTCGTCGTGGTGTTTGAGATATGCCTCAAAAGGAAAGAATGCATTGGAGAAAACACTAAATTATTTAGTGGAGAGAAAGTAGTTCCACTAGATGTGCTAGAAACTATTGTCACATGAAATTGCACCCTACTGAACACGGTCGGGTTCAATATTCCAATGACACAATGGAAACAACCTCAAGGTGTGGGACCTTGTGTGTATGAGGTTGAATCTATGGAGGTTCCCTCCTTCCTCTTCCTTCTCTATACCTTCCTTTGGTATTGAATAAGTGGTACTCCCGAAGCCTGATCCCTAAGGTTCTAATGCCAATATGAAGTATAAAGTATGAAGCAGGTTCGACACCCAATCCCCAACGAAGATGCTTTTTCATGGCTCTAGACTATTTAATGCTATGTAAAGGTTTTCTTTTGGGCTCAATGCCTCAATCTTTCCATGGATTTGGCGTGTTTTCTAGATGATACTATTAATGCTCAAACCACTTCCTTAGCTACCTATTTCAACTTTTTGGCTTCAAATACAACAATCAATACATTCTCTGACTTCTACAAGAGGATTTTGTCACCCATACTCATCTATTGTTGTTGTTTTGTCACTTCTGACAGATTCATGGTCATATCCATGATTTTATGGGTAGATTTGGATGTACTTTCAAACAAACATTCATTGCTCGGTATGGCATGCAAGTCTTGGTTTCTCCAAGCTCTAATTTTGGTGTTTATTTCATAACAGATCTTTCCTTGATCATATCTCCTTTTATTGCTAACCCTAGTTGGGTTAGGGTTTGAGTTGCATTCATACAAGTTATGCTTGATCTATAAAATCAACACTTTTATTCTTTCAAGGGGTTCTTTTTGGTTTCTCTCATAGTTTTCTTTTGCATACATTGCATTCTACATTCTACCATTGTAAAATTTGGCTTTATGCCTTATATTATTGAAATCTAGTTATCATAATAGCTATTTCTTGCATTTTTGAGTAAGATTATTTACCTTCATGTCTGAATATGTGTCTTAGTAGGTTTGTTAGCATATTGAGCAATTTGAAGCAAAGAAGAAGAAAAATTCTATCTTGGTGTATCACCTTCATTTCCATTTCATGTTATCTTTATATCCCATTTTCCCCTGTAAGTTGTTAGAGTAGGGTAGTGGTAGGATTTCATGTGTTGGATTGGACTAGCACATTGCACTTGGATTGAAAGAGGATGTCGGCCTTCTTCAGAGATTCTACCTATAGACACTTTGAAATGTCCTAAATGATATCATGCACTCAAATCAAGGATATACTAACATCATTTTGTTTTGAAACCCATCCTCATTTTGCTTAATTAAGTAAATTGGCCTAGCTATTTAATTACTTATGTCATTTGAATCTACTAACCTAATTAATCTAATCGGGTTAATTCACCCCCTTCATGCTAACATTTTGTCTCATTAAATTAAATAAATAAAACTATTTAATTTAAATCCCTAGGTCCTCTTATTTAATTAAATAACCCTAAGTTATTTAATTAAATGTCATATCAAATCTCCCCTTTTCATCAAATCACTTCATTTAATGAAAATCATTTAAATCCCATAATTGCATAATTAACATTGTTTAATTATCAATTACCTAATTACATATAATTTCCCCCCACTTGCAAGTGAATATTCCAAGGGAATATCCCCCCCTTTGCACATTCTTCCAAAAAGAATATTCCCATGGAATATTACTTCCCATTTTGCACAATTAAACTTTTTTTTAATTTGCTAAATATCTTTTTTCCCTCACCCATGAGAATATTCCAAAGAATATTCTCTTCTCCTTACTCATTTGAACAAGGGGAATATTTCTTTTTTGTAACAAACTTACTTGACTTCTTGTGCAAGTTAACTTGTGACTTCTTGTGAAAGTTAAAAGTGTGTTTGTTTGGACAAACGTGAACCCTTGATTAAATCTCATCATTGATCTCATCCATTGATGAGAATCCATGATCCATGCCTCCAACTTCCTCCATACTTGACCATTGACTAAAATTTTTGATCTCAACCCTCCATTTCTCATTTACTCTCCTATAAATAGGCCACTATTTGGAGATAAATGGATCCATTTTTTAACATTAAACTTATGTTGTTAAAATCATTTGCACTTGTAATCACATTTAGCATCTTTTTTAGTTTAAATTACATGCATAATAGCTTAGCTTCCATTAATGGCTTCCATGGTAACATAATGCATCCATTTAGCTAATTTGATAATTAGGGTTTGAATGTTTTTAGTTTAAAACTCATTTATATTAGGCTTTCATACACCCATAGTAGTTAAAATAGGTTGCATCATGTTCATTTAGCTTTAAATCATGTTTCATCACACATTTCTTATCAATTTCATCATTTTCCTTCCATAAAACTAATTGGAACAGGCTCAATTATCTATGGGATTGGGAAAGGGTAACCATTCCACATCAATGCGACACCACTCCCCCAATAGGATAAGTTTTAATGGATTAGAATAGGCATTTTAAAAGCTCTCATAGTTTAGTATGTTAGTTTTGATAGATGCTTAATTTAGTTTATTTTGAATGATCTCTATTGGATTGACATTTAGTGGCATGAATATGCTTTGATTCTTCATGGATCAAGTGCAGTCAGCCCATACTAATCCATCGGTCACATTTTGGAGCTACAAGGAGGGCATAACCGATCAAATTTAATGAATTTTCCTCTCGAAGTTTGTTTTCTAGTTTTTGTAGATACAACTATGCTCTAGGAGATTTTAGTGACACCTTTGTAAGGCATCGCCATATAGCGACACTATTTCCATCTAATGTAGTGATGCCTAATTAATACCTTGGTGCTGATTAAAATAAATGATGATGCTAATACTTTTTACAGGTATCCATAATTTGTAAACAATGATGCCACCAAATAGCGACACTATCATCATCACTACTTTTCTGGAGAGCAACACTATTTTTCACTAGAGCGATGCTCATTTTATTTATGGCGATTCTATCGTGAATAGAAACACTCTTCTTTGGTAAGAAAAAATAGTGAATAATTTTAGCATAAAATTCTGGTGTTATCTGCTTTTTTGACACATCACTGACTTCTTGCTTTTTTAGGCTAATTGGGTTTTTCTGGTTGGATGATAAAACTTGAAATGAAGAAGCATTCTTGTCTTTAAATCTTATAATTGTAACAAATGTTTTGACACTTTTGGGGCAATTATAACCCATTTATCATGCTTTTTATTTTATGCTTTAGGACCACACTAGCTTTCAATTGGGTTTTAAAATGAATGCTCAAACGGGATTAAAATGAACCCTCACTTCATTATGCTACTTTAGGTTTAAAATTGAACAATAAAACTTAACACTTTGTTTGGTGCTTAAAATAAACTTACCTTTTCTTTGAGGGTTAAAATTAACAATTGTTAGGGCGAGGGCCCTAGCTCGGTTGTCTAAGTAATTCTGTTGCGGCTCGACTGGTCATGAGTTCTAGTCTCCCCCGTCCCGTGGTATCGGAGGGCTGTCGCGCCAGCGCCGCCGGTCACGTTAAAATTTTTACCAGGCGCACTGCAGTTTATAGGGGGTTGTGCTACCCGATTCCTATAGTCTTAAAAATAAAATAAAAAAATTAACGATTGTTTTCCATGTCTTGTGATTTACATTTTCTTCATTGAATGTATATGCTCTTCTGTTGCACCACTCGGTGATCTTGAGAATCAAAAGCATTCCTTTGAAATTTTGTATAATCACCCACATATTTAGTATTGGATTAAAATGAACCCAATGCTAGTGTAGGGAAAAGGCATTGTGTGTGCTCTCTCCTTGCTTCATGTGATCTAGGAGATCAAACTACAAAAATACTTCCTTGCTTTTGTATATCTTTAGAGGGCCTACTACCCCATTTCAAAAGGTGGGAATGACCCAAGTGTAATGAGCTAAAGCCAAGCTCTTTCAAACCGCCATATAAAAAATGTGTTTGTGATGAAAGTCATAAGCAACAGGTGTAGATGTGTCATACTGACAAGTTTTACCCCTAGTATCCACATGACATGTCAAAATACTTTCTTAGGAAAGGACTGGGAGGCCTCTTGATTGAAATAATTTTGAGATAATATTGCCACGTGCATGACCACCTTGAACGAAATCCTTTAATAAGAACCAATTGTTTAGAATCAAAAAACCTTTATACTTGCTGGTGTAGGAATGGTCATTCTGAAGCCACCCCACTTTTTACCATTCATTGTTGAAACAGGAAAATCCTTAGGATGTTCGGATCTTCAAGATTTGAGATTTGGTGGTCTCGAGAAGTGTGTCTCAGAGGGGAGCCAATGTCACCAAATCTCTATTTGTTCGCATTTTCTTAGTGTTTGGACAAATCCAAGTGGGGATTCAATAAGTAGTATCTTCTGAACCTAGGATGGTAAATGCTTGTGAGCTAGTTTAATACTTTTCTTGGTTCTAAAACATTGCAAAAAAACATTAACAATTCTTCAAAATTTCAAGCCCTTTCCATTCTAAGTATGGATACCCTTTGACAAAACCTTGATGTTAATCCTTGTCCTAAGAATTTATTCTTAGATACTTCTAAGTAATTTGGTTTATATCTCAATCCATACTTCCCAAAGTTAACATAGGAAACTATGGCTTGAAATTCATCCTTTTCATAAAATAGACCTTGTGAAATTTATGATGTTTTTGACATAGACATTTAGTTTGAAACATAATCAAGACAAGTGTTTGTGATAAAAGAAACTCACTTAAGCAAGATAAAGTGACAAATTGAGCCCCACATGACCATTTGGAGACTGACTGCTCCCGTTGAACAACCCGAGCTTACACCCGCTATCATTCAACCAAACTTTGAACTCATTCAAGGAGAACAAACTGATATAATTAGTAGTTTGAGAAGCTTCACTTTTGAAACAAAAGAAACACCAACCCAGTGTAGAAATGCAACATATGTCATAGAAAAATAAGTGGAACAAGTTGATATTGTGGTTGGAAGGATCATATTACCACCACCCGCATGGCAATAAATACCCTCCTTTTTATAATATTAACTTCTCTAATGATCTCACACAAAATCATAATCCACAAGAGGTCTATAGGTCATCACTTCAAACTTAGGCATCTTAGTCCAAAAGTCATCAAAAGAAACCTTTTAGAACTTCATCAAAATAGAACTAGGTTGGTATAAAACTTCTATAAACATGCTTCAAGGAACAATCCAGACTTGTATGCATTCTTTTGGAGTCAAAACCTTGGTCTTTTTCATGATCTTGAACCTATCTAAATCATTGGGTATTTAAGATTTGAAAACTTTAGAGGTTTAGAATGTTTCTCACTACTGTGGTCTTATCAAACAAAGGTTCACTTTAGGTCAACATTGGGTCAAAAATTTCATCCACCCCTTCATAAAAAATTATTCTTCATTTCACCAAACTTTACAAAAGTTTTGAATACATGAGAAATTTTTGACTTAAACATTTATCAAACCAACCCCTAACTTAGCTTCTTTGTATGTGAAATGAATCCTTTTCTATTCACTTAGTTATCATCTTTAAACCAGTTTATCTTGAAGGTCACTAGTCTACCCTAAATATTTCCAAGTTCATCAACATCCTTTATCCAAACATCAAGACATCAAACTTAAGTCAAATGTGTTGTCCCAAAACATTTACAAAGATCACTTCCCAAATCATCCATCTTTTCATCTCCCACTATCATCATTAGTCCAAAAAGACTTAGATCATCTCTTTTACCTATATTGAGTCAACTAGAGGGTTCAAAAATTACAAATCTCAACATAACTCTCCCATAGTTGACCCAAAATTTATGGTAAATACAATATCACAACACAAGAGAATCATGAAGAAAACCAAAGTCACATTCACCTCAAGTGATCCAAATCCTTAAGAATTGATCTAAGACGTTAGGTTACCCCATCACAACAACCATCATCTCCACTAGGGCCATATGAGATAGAAGACATTACCAATAACCCATTTGAACTTACTAGGGAGGAAATCATGGACCATCAAGCCTTAGAAAACACAGCTCCAATTTCTCCATCTTTTGTTGTGTAAAAATTGACACAAGGCTTCACAAATCCATTGTTAGGGCTAAATCAACATCCACTTCGAGTCTTGCAACTAGTCTGGGCAAAGACTTTGGTCTAACTCTTCCATTTGAAAGCAACACGTTTGTGGGTACCGTAAACACCAATCCACCTCAAACCACTACTTGGACACATATCTTTGGTGATCCTCCCATTCTTGAAGATCCCCAACATCCATATAAACCTCTTACACTTCATTACTCCACAACAACCTCAACATATCGAGGACACCCCTCTTAATCCATACCCATGAGTACCACAAGTGTGTCCAACATCATGCAAAGTAGTGTGGATGAACTGTCACAAGTAGAAACAAAAGGGTAAGGAAATACCCTCATATAAACTCAGCCTTTAACACAACATGGAACATCTTCATCCAATCCTCTCGTTGATACATCAAACCCAACAGTTTCCCAAAACACATCTATTCCATCCATCATCAACCCAAATCAAAACAATCCCTTAAACACAAACCCCATCAACCAAGGTAATACCTTGAACACATCCCAAACACAAGGAAATCTCCAAAACATTAGTCAAGGGAATTCTTTCGACAGTGGATCCAAGGTGGACTAATGTGCCCTTAACAGTGAAAAATTTAATGATGCCATCCTCATCTTTTTCGTTTGTCCCCCAAGTCACGCAAAATCAAATGGGACCTCAAACTTACATTCCTCCACCCCAATCCACTATCTTACAAGGAATGGTAAATCAAGGGAATCCACAACCTCTCACCAATAATCCACTACCCACTCAAAACATCACCACCCAAAATCCATCACAAATTTTCAAACAACCAACTGATCCTACATTACAACTGCATGCCTTAGCTTTACAACAAGCACAAAAAGCTTATCGACAAGCCATCCAACAACAACAAGAAGAACAAGTAGCACTAGCAACATAAAAATAATAGAAATAACAAGCAGCCCTAGCAGCAAAACAACAACAAGCATCCCTAGTAGCACAACAACAACAACAAAAGCAAGCAGACCTAGTAGCACAACAACAGCAACAACAATAAGTAGCCTTAAAATCACAACAAGTAGCCTTAGCAACACAACAACAACAAGCAACCTTAGTACGACAATAACATCAATCTCATCAAGTAGCCTTAGCAACACAACACCAACAATAGGTTCAACAACAAGCCCTAGTGGCACAACAATAAAAACAACAAGCCCAACACGCATCCCTTGCAGCTCAACAACAACATCAAGCCTTACTAGCTCAATACTATGCCCAACAACAATAACAACACCAACAAAGTTCCTACTATAATCCTCAACATAACATTATCAATAAAAATGCATTAGGAAAATATACATCAACACCACAATCACCTTCATAGAAGCTCACACCACCATACACCCCATAGAACACTTTATCATATCAAAATCCCATTGTGAGCAGTGTCATTTACCTAGCCTAAAAGATGCAAAACATAAAGCAAAAGGAAGAAAACAACACTTCAACACCTCAAGATTGGGCTACGTTGAACTTAAACAAAATAAAGATAAAAACTAGATTTATACCTTGTTCAAGTGATCTTCTTGGTTGTCCCTTTGATTTTTGATTAATGTGTGCTCCTTGATGGAAAACAATCTAAAATGATATGCAAAGTGATGAGGATTCAATGGAGATTCAAATGATGATGGTGGGTATTTGAGTGGATGAATGTAATGGATACAAAATGGAGCTTCAAGAATGCAATAATGGTGGATGAGAATGCTTGCAAAATTATTGAGAGTATGAGAGATTGAATGCTTGAGTTTCAAATATGATGAATGAATGAATTGAGAGAAAATCTTACATTTTAAGGGAAGAGTCTCTAGAGAATTGAACGGTCAAGATTTTTCCAACATTGGCGAGATGAAGGGTTGTGGTGAGTTGAGGAATCACAAGCCCTCACATCTTACCATGTGGAAGGTGAGGTGTTACAAGGACAAATGAGTTGGAAAGAGGACGTTTGAGGTGGAGGTACTTGCAAGTACCTTGGGATTAAGGGAAGATCTCTTTAAAAAGGAAGTTCTTGTCCCTATATGAGGGTGATGGTCAGAAGTGAGAAATTTTAGAATTCCTCTCTTATCATCATGGGGATGAGAGAGGTTGTTGTAGGAATAAATGTGAATTTTAAATTCACATGATTGGAAGGAATAAGTGGTTGGGAGAATAAATGTGAATTTTAAATTCACATGATGAGAATTATCTTGTGGATAATACAAGGTCCTTATAAAGAAATCCCTTGTCCCATGTGACTAATGTGACAAGTGAAGGGATTTAGAATTTCCCAACAACTTGCATGGGGAAGAGGTCAAGGATTAAAAGGGAAAGCACTTATGAAAGGTTGACTTGGAGGACATGCCAAAGATGGCATGTGATTAGATTAAGGTTGTGAAAATAGGTGATTAAGAAAATTAATGAAGGATTAAAGGCAAGTGGACAAATATGGAGAATGTGACATTAAACTTGATTAATGGTGTGCAAATCCTAATCATGAATTAATTAAGCTAATCCAGATTAAAAGAAGGTTATGGAGGATGTGATAAGGAGAGAGAAAAAGGGAATTTCAAATTGATTTAAATTTAAAAAGGTTAAATGACTAAATTAAATAAATTGACATATTTATTTAATTTAAGGAAGAAAGGTGAAAATTAAGGTATTTAATTATTAAATTGAATAATTTAGAAACCTTAGGAAAAGGGGGGAATATTAATTAAATAAATCATTTAATTAATACTATTGAGATGGACAGATAAAGGAGATAGGTTTGACCATATGGGAGTGGTCAAATTTAGATGTCTACATTTTTCCCCTCTTCGAAATATTGTTAGAATAACAATGTTTTGAAGAAAAATAAAATGTAGATGAATCTATAGAGGAAGTGACTAGAACATGATGCCCTAGCATGGGAGAAGTTGCGTAAGCTTCCCAAATAAAGGGAAATTGAGGGAGATGCCCCAGTCTCACAAGGAAATGACCATGATGGAGGAACAGAGGAAAATGATAGGGTATTCCCCCTTAAGAGAGTAGTTGGGGAAGAAAAAGGGGACTCGAGCAACTTCTTGATATGAATAAATAGAAGGTACTATTGAATAGAGCTTGAAAAACCATGAAGATTGGCTTTTAAATGGAGTCAAATGGACACACAGTGCGCAAATGGTAGCCCCGAGAAGTTAGAGGATTAGTTGAATTAAAAGAGGGTTAAATAAAGGGTAAAAATACTCTTAAATTAAAAAGTAAAAAAAAAGAGGGAAAATGTTATATATAGTAATTTTAGAAATTACTATGCCTCATTTGCACACCTGGCAGTTGAGGGAGAGAGAGAGAAGAGGAGAAGAAAGAGACGAGGATGCCAGACAATTATGATGATGACATCATCCACCAAGGGGATGAGATACGACAGTCTTTCCACGAGCGTGTCGTTCCATGCCAGGTTAGGTTCAAAACCCTCTTTGCGATTTTAAGCATTTTCTATGGTATTTTTAAGTTTTAATGCATTTTTAAATCATCAGTTTTGGGATTGGGGTAGTTTAGAAAAATGGGTTGAGGGCTAAATTTAAATTTCTTCCATCGTGTAGGTAGAATCGCCTATTAGAGGCAGGGGAAAGGGGGTGAATTCACGCAATTAGAGGGTAAATGCACCTAGAAAAAGGAAAAGGAATGCCTAGAAAGGGAAAGGGGAAACTAGGGAAGGGTGGATTTTCCTTGGGATCAGTCAAATCCACCTAAAAAGTTGGGTAGGGGTGACATGGGCAATCATGCTCGGAAAAGGGGCGACCCCGCTTAGGAGAGGGGAAATCTTTCCCCAAAAGGGGAAACCACACCAGGGACAAGGGTGACCCCGCTTGGGCATGGTTGCCTATCTGGGGATGGGTTCGCCCACCTCCTAGGTGGGTTCACCCACATAGAAGGGTGGCGTTTCCTACCTCCTAGGAAAGCTCGCCTATGGAGGAGGGTAGGTTTGCTCGCTACTGGGGTGGGATCACCTATGATGGAGGGCGGGCAGAGGGCAGGATCGACCACTTCAGGGGTGGGCTTGCCCATCCAAAGGATAGACTCACCCAAGGGGCGGATAGGGGGGAAGAAAAGAAAAGAGAGGTTGGACAGGGAAAAAAGAAAATGAAATTGGGGAGATTGGGTAAAGTTGGAAAAGGAGGAAAATTAGTGGACAGATAGCCCAGGGCTGGGAAATGATGGAAAGGATGAGATGACTAACATAGTGATGTGATATGGATGTTGTAGTTTCATATTCTATGGATGCACAAGAGATGATCATAGGTGCTAGAGGTGATGATAGTAACCATGAATGAAGCAGACCATGAGGCTCTATCACAAGCAGGGTTGCTGCATTTGTTAGGATATTTGACTATTAGAGCTCATCGAGCAATGTTAATAGCCCTCATAGAGTGGTGGAGTTCCTTGACCTTGAAATTCCATCTCCCAATAGGGGAGATGGCTGTGACCCTAGAGGATGTGTTGCAGATGCTGAGGATACCTATAGCAGGGCGTCTGGTGAGTGCAGCAACATCAGAGGGGGTAGAGTTGGATCATATGTTGTGGGTGTTGTTTGGATGAGATGAACTTTCTGTGCAGAAGAAGGGGTTGGACATGGACTGATGTCTAGTGTTGGGGGTTCCACCACTACCACTATACCTATGCAGGTTGATTAGTGGATTGCTATTACCAGGTTGGAGTGGGCACTTCTACAACCTAAGCTACATGGAGGTGATACAACATATCATCGAGGGGAGAGAGGGGGAGTTTACATGGGCCACATGTGTACTAGCGTAGTTGTATAGAGATATGCACTTTGTGTGCTATTGAGGGGGTCTCAGCTTGACATAGGTGATGCTGCTAGAGGTATGGGCCTAGGAGCACATTACTATGGCCAAGCTAGGAGTGGTGAGAGCAGGTTTAGAGGATGCAACAACACCAGTAGCTTACCGGTATGGGACAGAGTATGGCTGGATGTGGCATTATGAGGGCTTTAGAGATCTGGACAGATGGAGCAGGACACTGGATGACCTGCAGGAGGAGCATATAGTGTGGAGGTCGTACATGACACAGTGGTTTTCTGGATGGAGGAGAAATGAGGAGAGACACAAAGGCTATTTTTGTACCAGATGCCATATAGTTGGGAGATAGCCTCATATAGTGGAGGCACATAGGCCAGATAGGGTGACTAGATAGTTTGGGTTGCCATAGGACATTCCTTGTGGACTAGAGAGATTTAGGCAGATCTTATGAGAGAAATTGTGGGGAGATACGATTACACCCGAGTTCGTGAGGGATCATTGGGAGACACTAGAGCTGATACCCTACCCGGGTAAGACTGGGGGGAGGTAGAGGCGGGAGTGAATTTGATATGCTATGTGGCATGTCTATCATTGACCCATACATATTACACTAGAGGATCCCATTACAGAGGCACTAGGTTTTGGGATAGAGGATGAGTTGAGGCAGGCAAAACAAAGGAGAGGGAGGGGGAGAATCCAATAGATTGGAGGTTAGGAGACAGCTAGGGTAGCAGGGCAGCAGGGCAGCAGGAGAGAGGACAAGGGGATGCGAGGGTCACAAGTCAGTAGGAGAGGGTAAGGGGGAGGAGACAGTGGAAGAGAGCCCAGGTGGAGATCAAAGAAGAGCAGGAGAGAGATGAGCCAGAGGTGGAGATGATGGATGAGAGAGATGAGGCATGGGTGGAGAGGATGGATGGGAGAGATGAGGCAGAGGTGGAGGCAATGGATATGGATGTTCATGATATTCCCCCATTGGCCATGGTACCACCGATGGTAGAGGATTTGACTATACTGTTGAGAGGGGCCGTGGCGAGATTACAAATCATTGAACAGAGACTGAGAGATACAAAGGCTATGGGATGTAGACTAGAGGCAAAGGTGAGCATGTTGTGAGAAAAGGTGGCTAGAGCACAGGTAGAGGGAAAGAGGGATTTCAGGTCTATAGCTGATGCAACATCATAGTATGAGGAGGAGATATGGGTAGAGAGGGATGGTCTGTGAGCCAAGGTGAGCTAGTTATGAGAAAAGGTGACCCAGCTAGAGGGGGAGGTATCCAGAGAGCATGAGGAGGTGGTGGCTATGAGATGGGAGTGAGACAAGCTAGAGGTAGTGGTGACCATACTATAACAAGAGCCGAGATTGATAGAGCAGGGATCTGCAAAGACCATGGTGGAGGCAGAGAGGGACATGGATGATCTGAGGAGGCAAGTGGATGGATTACTAAGAGAGAGGACTGAGCTAAGATGGGAGCGAGACTAGCTCCATGACAAAGACAAGGTAGCAAAGCAGATAGTGGGAGACATGGGGCTGGTGCAGGAGAGGGAGGATGCTATGAGGGCCCAAGTGTAGAACTTACAGGCAGAGAGGGACGCAGGACAAACATAGGTAGAGACCCTACAGGGGGAGAGGGATGCAACATAGATACAGGTGCAAACTGTATAGAGGGAGAGGGATGCGGTAGTGGCATAGATACATGTTGTGAAGAGAGAGAGAGAGAGATGCAGCACAAGCTTAGGCATAAGTAGTGTAGGGTGAGGGTGGTGGGACAGGGGCAGAGGTGTGGAGATTGCAAGCATAGTTACAGGCTATGCAGGGTGAGAGGGACAGGGCCACAGAGTAAGTGTACGAATGGGGGTAGAGGTGCAGAGATTGAAGGCACAGATATAGGCTATGTAGGGTGGGAGGGATAGGTCCACAAAGCAGGTGTCATGGATGGGGGAAGAGAGACCAATTGAGGTTGGTACATGACACATTGGCGCAAGAGAAAAGATCCATATGTGGATCCTGAGATAGATATAGGGGAGAGCAGGACGCAACCATATATCAGGAAACAAAGTGGGATGAGTACATGTGAGAGGCTAGCTATTAAATGGCAGCCTACTATGCAACAATGCCAGAGGAGTGGCAGGTAGCTCCCTACATTCAAGCAAGGCCATAGATGCCAGCCCCATCATAGTCAAGAGGGGCACATACCCACAAATACAGTACTTGGAGAGAGACTCCTCCATGCAGAGGGGAAGTGCTAGACTCACCCAATTGATCAGATGTGGGCAACTCACAATAGAGATGACAGAGGATAGGTGATAGGATACTAGTTTTTAATAGAAGCAAGATAGGTGCACAGTACAGAGTAGCAGAGACTAGAGTTGATCTAGAGCCTTGTATTTGTACTTTATTTGATGATATATGTGATGGATATGTATTTTGATTATATGTTGGAATTATTATGGACTATGTGATGGACATTTGATTTTGATTTTCATATGATATGCAACAACCCTTATTGACACTATGTTATGTGTATGATGGATGATTTTATTTATGCATATGTGTATGTTTATGATTTCATAATGGATGATCATGATGATGTAATGTATGTATATGTTCATGATGATATATGTTGATGCTTATATGGATGAGATAGATGATATGTATGATGACTAATGTGTATAATGCAGGATGTGATGTATGATTTATGACTTTATCTATTATGGATATGGATCTAACAATTTGTGATGCAAGTGATGATGTATGTAATGTGTTAATGGTATAGACTAATATGGAAATGAATGGATATTAAAATGAATCTAAGATGCTTAGAATAACCAAATATGATTAATCTAAACAACTTAATATGAGATGATAATGCACATGGGATAGAATGCAATGAACCTATAATGTAACATGAGATGCAATGTGGATGGTAGAGGAATTTATTTGCGATCATGCTTGCTTTAGCTTATATAAAATAAAGTGAAATGCAACATGAACATAAGTTTCAATAAGGACTTGCATGGTAATGAGGGTAGATGGTAGGTGTATTTTTGATGTAATGGCAAGTACTTTCCCTATAATCATTATAAAATTAAGGGAAGATGGGTGTGAAATTGCATCTATCAAGAACCATTGGTATCTTGAGAAGAACGGGAGATAGAAGGTGAATATTTGCACAACCAAAATCATAGGTCATATGTCAGGTATGAATGCAATGTAATGGGATTGATCATGAAATGCAATCCTAATGCAAGTTTCCATTTTTAGAGCACTAATTTTTTCTATAGCATAAGACACTAGGTTCCAGGATATGTGAACCAAGGCAAGTTAGTGTCTAATGCATAAAACAAACACAGTAGATAAGAAGGCTATCCCAACACCCCAAAGTTATGAAGACTTTGGTCGGGCTAGGCATTGGGATAACTACAAGAACAAAGGGATGCCCCAACATAACACAAGATCTCAGGGATCTTGGTGGCTACTACGTGGGACAACCCAGAAGATAGTAACAAAGCAAAAAGATCAAGATATGTCCCTATGTTAACTAATCAAAACACACCATAATATGATAGATCATGGTGACCTTGACAAGTTGTAATAGGGAGCTCAAACGATAAAAAAATCCAAAAGTATTAAAAGATCACAATCAATTTCAAAATGTCCTTTACCATAGGATCAAGAGGATGGATGGGGTTGATGAGGTCTGTTAGGAAGGATGCATCTTGTTGAGACCAAATATCGATTATGACAAAGGAGATTCCAAAATCGATTGAATCTCATGATACAAGTGGATCTTATTTGTGAAGAACCAATGAGATAAGGACATACTTGACAACACAAAATAAGACATGAGACACAAGAAATAAAATTGAGACACCCTAACGACCTAGGGGCTTGGGGGCTGATAAGAGATTAGCCTTGCCTACGTGAAAGCGCAGAGCCCTCGTAGTTCAAGAAAATACCATGGATAAAAGTAGAAAGAGGAGTAATGGAGATGAGTGATGGAAAATGATGACAAAGATAGACAAGAGAAAGCAAAGAAAAGCCCCGGGGGTGGATCAAAAGATCGACCTTGCCTACATGAAAGCGCAGGGGCAACATAGTTCGAAAATGACTAACCAGGGATAAAAGCGTAAAGGGGACAATGGAGACAAATGATGGATGACCAAAAATAGATGGAAAAAAAGCCTCGAGGGTAGATCAAATGATCATCTTTGCCTACTTGAAAGCACATGGGAAATGTAGTTCAACAAAAACCAAAAAGGATCAACACGACATGATGGGATCTATGTGGAGACCGACATGATGAAAAGCCTAAATGGGACCGAAGGATTGACCAAATGACAAGACTAACGACACAAGCTCAGGTTAGGATAAAAGCTTAGGATGATGGATAGTAGATGAGATTCTTCCAATGGTCAACCAAAATATACCAAGCAACCAGTTGATGAATGTAGATGGGAGGATAGGATTGATAGGATGGTGTGGACATGAGATCAGAATGAATGGAAGCATAAAGTAACTAGGACACAAGGTAGATAATGATTAAGCCTTTTATGAATGGCGCTCGTGACCAGGTTTTCACCGAATGTACTTATCCAAGGTACTATCAAGGGTGAGTTTCACCATAGGATGAATTATTTCTCTTCTTTTTTTTTGGATTTTTCTAATTTTTGCAGGATAGGAGGACCCAGATGATTTAGGTATAAAATTTTTTTAGATGCAAAATGTTGATAGGCTCTTCAAGGGGCTCCCCTTTAGGTGTGGTAAGACGGTATGCCCCAGATCCATACTTGGTTTTAATAACATAGGGACCTAACCAATTAGGCTCAAACTTTCCTTTCTTGTCTCGGTCCTGTTGGGTACGTTGATTCTCTTTGAAGACTAAATCTCCAACATTGAATTGGCGAGGATGGAATTTCTTGTTGTAACTTCTCTTAAGATGATTCTGATATGCCTGAAGATGATTATAGGCTTTGATCATCTTTTCATCGAGGAGCTCCAACTGAGCAAGGTGAGCAACCCATGTGTCTTCTTCAGTGATGAGATTCTTCAAGGATATTCTTAGGGAGGGGATCTAAACTGCAATTGGCAAGATAGATTTGACACTGTAAACAAGGGAATATGGAGTGGCGCCAATGGGAGTGTGGATGGATGTATGGTAAGCCCAAAGAGTGGGATGGATATGGAGGTGCCAATATCGACCAGTACTGTTGACAACCTTTTTCAAGATTTTAATCAAAATTTTGTTAGTGGCTTCCACCTATCCATTACCTTGAGGGTAATAAGGCGTAGACCACCGATGTTGGCTATGAAAGGTGTCACACACATTTTTTTACAGCCTAGTTTTTGAAAGGTTTTCCATTGTTGGAAATGATGGTGGAGGGGATTCCATATATGCAGAGAATATGGTAAAAGATGAATTTTGATATCTCAGTACGTGTTATTTGTGAGAGTGGCATTGCTTCCACCCACTTGGTGAAGTACTCAGTTCCAGTAATGATGAAGGTATGGCCATTGGAGGATGGGGGATATATCTTTCCAATTAGGTTGAAGTCCCACTAAGAGGACCATAGTGCTATAAGAGGCTACAGATCCTATGTAGGAGCATGTATCAAATCTGTGTGTTGTTGACAAGGTAAGCACTTCTTGAAAAACTCACAAGAATCATGTTCTAATGTAGGCTAGTAGTATCTTGCTCTGAGAATTTTCTTAGCTAGGGCCATGCCATTTGAGTGGGCCCCACACACACCACTTTGTACTTTCGTTAACACAGTATGGGCTTTAGTCTCATTCAGAAACTGGAGGAGGGTTCCATCATACCCATGTCGATAAAGTGTATCACCTACGATTATGTAACGAGATGTTCATTGGATGAAATATTTTCTTTGGTTGCATGTGAGATCAGGAGGTAGGATATTGTCATGAAGGTAGGTGTAGATATCATGGTACCATGGTGACATAGGACCTAAAATGTCACACACCATCTCACTTTCAGGGATATCATAGGATGGTATTAAGAGTTGTTCAATGAGGAACTCACGCTATGTTCGATCTTTAGGCATGTTGATTAAGGAACCAATGGTAGCCATTGCATCTGCTGCTTTTTTCTATACTCTTGGAATCTGATCAAACTGGATGGAAGTGAAATACTTTTTGAAGTCATCAACCATGCATTTATAAGGCAGTAGCTTATCATCTTTTGTGAGAAACTCATCATTGAACTATTTGATGATTAATTGAGAATCACCAAAGAATATTAAGTGAGTGATATGCCATTGAATTGCAATTCTAAGCACAATTAGAAGACATTCATATTCAGTAATGTTTTTTGTGCACGGGAAGGCCAATCTAAATGAATTTGGTATACAATCTCCTCGGGGAGTGACAAGCATGATTCCTGCCCCATTCCATTATGTGTTTATGACCTGTTGTGCAGTTTTTTTCACACACACGCCCCGCTGGAAGTAGGGACCCTCTTTCGCTTCGGTTTTGGTGTTTTGGCCCTTTCTTTTGAGGTTTTGTCTTATCTAGGAATGTGCTTAAAATGTTTATTTTGATTTCCTAAGTGTTTCCCTTGATTATTCATTGAAAATCTTAAGTTTTGGAAGAATTTCGAGCTTTTGCCCTGATTCGGGAATTTTTGCCCTGGTCGGATTTTCCTGGATCCTGCTTGAATTCCGGTTGGATCTTATTGTTCTAGAATTTTTAGTCTTTGCAGATTTCCGCATGGACCGGATTTTCTCGATTCCGCCCTGTCGTCAGCTTCCTGGGTTTCCTGACTGTCTTATCAATTGCATTAATGGCTTCGTATGCGCTTTGAAGGTTGGATTTTACTTGGTTTCTAGGATCTTTGTGCCATCATGCTCACTATTTTCCATTGTCTGAGTTGAACTGCATCCTTTGAGTTTGTTCTTTAAGCTTTTGGCTTTGATTTAGGCGTTTGGGTTTGAATTGGTCTCATTTGGTGGTGATTCTTGTGCATTATCTCCTGTGTTCATTGTAGACACCATTGAGCTTCACATTTGCTACTTCTGAGTTCAATTCCAGCTTTATAATGGTACGTGTCTGATTGCTCTACTTTGAATTGAATTATGAATGATGTTGGTTTTGTGAGGGCTTGTGGAATTTGAATTCCTGTGTATTTGTTTATTTCGTGCTAGGGTTGTTCAATATTGCATCCTTTATCATCTCCTAGGCGAGTTTTGAGTTCATGTGTCCATCTGCATTTTAATGAATCTTTCCTGAGAGTAATTAGTCAACCCTAGTGATGACCTAACAGTGGAAACAACTAAATTTTGAAGTTTCATGTGTGCTAATGGCAGATGAGTAGGGTTTTGGACCTAGGGCAGTGCCATACCAGGTGATTTCATCTTAAATTTCACTTAGAATGCAAAGAAAATTCATGAAAGGTCCATCCCTGACTTTCCCTAAGTTAAAATTTTTTAAATCCATATTTGGTTCAGTTTTGGGGTGAAATCGTGACTCCCCGTCCCTTCCGGATTTTCATTGTTGTAACCCTTCAAAGTCGGGGAGATGTCATATCGGTCATCCTGTGTCTCGCTGAAGCCCTTCATGGGTTTGTGTTTAGTCGCCAGGACACTGTAATTCTCACATTGAAAGTCTTTCTATTGGCAAGACAAACCTCATCGCCAAGAGCTCATAGTGGGCTCCTTTCATCTTGCTGATCTCTCGGGTTCTATCGCTAGTCAGTGAGACCAAGAAAATTCACTGAGACCTTATCCCGACTACCCGCTAGTCACATCGAGATGTTCCTCATTGACGTTTGGCAAGACTCTGTAGGTTCGTTGAGACATTACTTAGATAAACTTTAGTCTAGCCGAAGTGATTACTTAAACTCTGATGGTCGGTGAGACACGGGGGATTCGCTATGACTTTACCCTGAAGAAGATCTCTCATCAACATGACTTTCATATTCGCTTTCGGCGAGATGTGCCCCATTCGACATTGCCTCTTTCTGAATGAATTTTTTTTGGCCAAAATACACTCATTTGCTTTGCTGAGACTCCCCCTAGTCGGCAGGATGTTACACTGAAACCACTAAGTCTTAGTGAAACCTCTTCTAGTGACATTCTTCGGCGAGACTCCCAGAAGTTGTCGAGACTTTTTTGGCGAAACGATTAACTCTTGCCAAAACCTTTGTTCCGGGAATCTCCATTGGTTCAGGATTTTTCCTTATCTGTGGATTTCCGTCGAGTCCAGATTTCTCTGAAATTTGTCGTCTCCCTGACTTCCCGAAAAGCCTCTTTGGCTCGTTCTTCACGGGAATCCGTCTCTGGTGGATTTTCCTGAAAGTTGATGAAACATAAAGGAACGTGAGATAATTGGATCTAATTATGATTTATGATGCATTTGATGATTATTTCATGTCATATTTGGATCTCCCATGTGGTTTATTGATGAAAATGATCAAATTTAATGATTAAGTAGGTGTTTCCTGGTTATTCTGTTGGAATCTGATCAGTCTAGAATTTCCCAAAATTCCTCTCTAGCTCAGATTTTGCGGATGGTCTTGAGACCCGAAATGTGTTATGATCATTCTATATGAGATTTAATGACACCTTGACTATGTGAGATGCATTTTAATTGTGTTTTGATGAATTGACCTTGCTTTATTATTTTTTTTTATTATGTTTTCATGTTGAGTGCAGGCTGAACCAAGTAAGGCAGCAACTGGTTCTTCATTGTACGATGCAGAGAGGATTAAGTTGGACATCAAGAGCAAGGTCCCTGAGAGTAAGATCACTTTTGTCTGGTCAGAAGTCACTGATACAAATGTTGGCCTCTGGAATTATGAGGAATTTAAAGAAAGAGTGGCGGTTGAGAATCCTCCTTTGGTGACTAGAAGGATGATGGAATAAGGCTTGTCCCATGTTGCTAGTTTCCCTTCTATGGTGCAATGCTATGAGCTGGTCCTTGAGTGCACCAGGCACTATGATCAAGACACGTAGAGGATAATTGGTCCTCAAGGGAGAGTTATTGCCAATCTCAACCCGGTTTCCATTGCCTAGGCCTTTAATATGCCAGAACGGTCTCATGTGGTGGGATTCACCATTGAGGCATCTCAGGAGTTCTACGATGAACAGACCGTAAAGTCACAACAGCTTATCAATTCCTGGCTGGAGAAGCCCAAGTCACATTATTCTAAACTGCCCAAACAACTATTCAGAAAAAAATTCAAGGAGTACTATGATGCCATCACATTTCTTAGCAGGGTGGTTGGATTGAGGAGTGCTGGTACATTTAAGAATTGGATGTGCAATGTGATTGTAAGGATGGAACAAGAGAAAGTTGACTACCATTGGGCAGGGGTCATTAGCCAGGTAATTCACAAGCAATTGTCCAATGTGTTGCAGACAAAGACCTTCACAATGACCTCATATTTGGTCTATGCACTTGCTAGATTCCATCCCTACAAAGGATTGGATACAAAGGGAATTTTCAGACAGGACATCATCTATGAAGTTTTCCCTCAGTTGTATTTAGGAAGCTCAGACTATAGGAGGACAAATGATGCATTTACCATGCATATCACCAGAATGCTTCAGGAAGCAGAGCATGTTAGAATTTCAAATCAAGCCAAGGAGCTCATCAAGATGTATGGAGCTTGGTTTATTCAGTTCCCAACTTTTTCCTACATTCAGATTGATGGCTTCCAAAGGGCCCCATACAGACTTCCAAGGTATCCCACTGACCACATCATATTGTTGGAAGTCACTAGGCAGATTTGTGATTTTGATGCCATTGTCAACAAAGACAAATACAAGACAGGATTTGGTGGGGATTTTCCCCTAAGGATTGGCACTGGAGAGGTTTGTCCTTCCATTGGTTCTGCCTAGGCTTCGGAAGAAGAAATGAGTGCTCTTGGTTTGTGTCTCCACCCCAAGAGATCCATATTTGACATTAGAGGAGAAGCTCAAAAGAAGGCCAACAAAGAGTATAGCCATAAGTTTAATTTAGAGGACTACTGGACCAACTGCAGTGATGAATTTGAGGTCAGAAGGAAGAAATTCTCCTGGCTTCCCGTGGATGCAGTCCGATTATACAATGTAAGGGAAGTGCCTGATCAATTGGAGAATGATGGGAACTTAATTCAGGATCATGCCTATGAGGCAGTGAAAGATAGGCCGATTGGTGATATAGATTGGATAGAGGAGGAGCAAATAAAATTGAAGCAACTGATGGAACTAGTCATCAAGGTTACCAAGTTGTGACTCAAACATACTTTGTGGGAGTTGGAAAATAATGGTGTGCAGTGCACCTATTCACTAATGGGAGATTTGGATCCCCATTCCACCTCTAAAGAATCTACCGAACAAGATCCTAAGGGAAAGGGTAAGTTGGAATCTCCTTCCAAATTTAAGATTAAAGATGTTCAAGAAACGGAGGTCCAAGAGACAGAAAAATAGAGAAAGCCAAAGGCTAAGAAGAGGACAATAACTAAGAGGCCTGAGCAGAAAGAAACTGAAAGCCAGGGACCTGAGGCTGATGATCCTATGCCTAAGAGGAAAATAATTGTTAAATTGTGAAAGAAGGCAAGCTCCAGGGTTGCAGAGGAGGTAACTTCCCCGCCAATTATAAATGTTGAAAGTTCAAAGGAGAAAGCAAAGGTATATACAAGGAGATCTAGGACTCCTTCTCCTAGGGGCAGTGTGCCCAAGGAAGATCTCCCTCCGGTGGTTCCTCATGAGAAACAACATGATGATGTGGCTTCCGCTCATGGAGCTCAAGGCAAGCCTAGTGAGTCAAAGGATGTTGAGGATCATCCAGATACTGAGGGAGAGGAATTCCATGAAGGGGAACTCTACAGTGCAGAGGTAGAAATTGAAAAAGAAATGCAGTCCCCCATGGTTACATATGCAGATTCCCCTGTCAGAACTAAAGAAGTTGAATCTCCTCTGAGGGAAGAAGACGCAGTGAAAAATCCCTCACCTACACATGAAGAGGAGCATGCTGAGGGGAAGGAAAGTGAAATAGATGAGACTCCTGGTAAACAAGATTTGAGTGAGGAGGCACCTAGGGGTCAACAAGAAGAGGAAAAATAGGTGGAAATGCAATTGGAGTCCATTGTTCTAGAGTGGTTGGATAAAGATATAAAGAGAAAACAAGTTGTTGTAGAAGATAGTCCACCGAATTGGGATGCACTGCTAGCCAAAATTGGAAAAGGTAGAGATAGGAAGAAGGCTAGGGTGATCTCAATGATTGAAAGAGATGAAGCTCATGATCAAGTTGTTCACATTGGCACCCCTACTCCAGGTAAAAACAGAGATGATGTGGTCGGAGAGGACTACAATATTCAGACTCTCAATCTAGGACCTACATCAGTTGAGTAGTATATTGAAGATTATGAGGTCTCTAGTATAGTTATTGTGGATTGATTGAGGAAGGAAGTGAAGACCAGGCAGGAGCTGAAGAAAGAAAATGAAAATCTCAGGAAATGCTTGGAGGAATTAATGAAGCCCCTACAATCCATTAATCCTTCTTCCTCTACTACCAATCCTCTACCTTAGGAGACCATCACCGAGCTAGAAAAGATGAAAGCTTCCACCCTGGCTACTACAAATTAGTTGCAAGGGGTGAAAATAAAGGGTGATGAAGCTATTAAGGAAATCTTGTCAACTGGGAAGGATGTTGGCATGGCAACTGAGTGGGTGAAACTGGTGTTAGTACAAGATAAAGAAGATATAGATCTTCTTCTGCAGAAAACCAGAACCATCATGCAGTACACCTGGGACAGGTTGGTAAGTGACGAAATTCTTCCTTCCTCGAGAGCTGTCGAACCATGGGAATGGTACGAAATGTTGCAGATTAGGCAGAAGGTGTTGAGAAATATTTAGAAGAAAAGAAGGCAGATTGATGATACCCTAGCTGGTGTCTACAATGGATCCATTGCCTTCTTTGAAATTATGACGGGGCGAAGGAAGATCGCACCCAAGTACTTGAGCCTGGAACAGTTGAGGAAGTGGTGGCATGATGTTTATGCACCAGGTAATGACTATTCTATGTCTGAGCACTAGTTGGATGATGCAGCCACATACCTTGTAGTTATTGATAAGTATTTGGCGTATAAGGCTGATTGGGATAAGTCAGTCAAACACTCAAGAGAGCAAGTTGCATCCATCGAAAATTGACTTAGGGTTTTTCTTTTGCCACCAGTGGCCAACTTAGATGGGGCATTCTTGAGGGTACAAGCAGTCAGATCAGAGTAAAGATGATAGGGAAGGGAGCTAATGATGGGCTGCGACGTGATTTGTGCTTCCCTATTATCTTCCCACGCATTGTCCGAACTGCATTACGGATCTCGGGCTGACTTGGATGGGATGTGCATTTAATGCCTGTTTGACCCATTTCGAAGACTCTCTTGGCCGGGTGGTTGTGCTAAGTTATTGCTGCGAAACCCTTGCCTGGCCGACGTGTTTCTGGGGTTTCTATATATTGGGCATGTAGCCTCATTTGTAAAGGGTTAGAAATCGGTTAGAAGGTTAGAATTTGTAACCAAAACATAGAGCAGAGTTATTTAAAAGTAGAGTAAGTCAGTAAGTAGTTTGCTCTCAAGCAAATATTGTAACAAAAAGCTAGAATTGTTGGTACAGTGGATGATTCGAATACAAGTAATGACATTTTGATTTGGTGCCATACTGGTATTCTCTTGTCTTGCATGGTTCTTGTTCTTCTGTCTTTAAAATTGATTTGAGGGGGTTAATATTTAGATTAGATTCAATTTAATAATGTTTGTGATTCAATACTGGAATGTTGCAGCAATCCTTCAGTCCATACTTTTTGCAACCAACTGATTGTTAGTTGCTTTGCAAAGTTAGCCTAGACTTTTCATACTCTATGTGCTTAAGTTCAATTATGAGGGTTTATTCATTTCAATTGCAATAGGGTTGTTTGAGTGAATGTTCATGATTTGAAAATTTTAAATGCCTTAGAAGATTGCACTGTTTCTATAAGATTGCAGATTTATCTGGGTCAAGTAGAGATCAGTTTTGAGGGATTGGTCCATTTCGAGTGTTGGTTACTATCATTGTTGATCTTAGGAGTGGTACTAAATTTAGAAATCTCTTTGAAACCCTTATTATTTTTCTATTTCTTTGATTATTGGGTTAAATCTAGGATTGAAGCATCACCAGTTTGTTAAATCTAATAAAATCAATTCAGTAGTTTGCTTGTAGTAAGGTCCCATTGTGATTACCAACATTTTCACATTTTATCACTGAGTTGTTTATGCATTGTCAAGACCTGACATTAGAGACCTTGGAGTTATATCTTGAGACTTTCAAGAGAGATAGGATATTGCATCTTGTCCATGTTGTTGTTGTGTAGAAAACACCATCAATAGTGTTGGTGCTAGAAGGAGGGCCCGAATAAGCAAACTGGATAGATTTTTGAACACCATCTCTCCTGAGAGATTCAAAAGGAGAACAAGATCCGATCCAGGAGAGGAAGAGTTTCAGTAATTACCAGTCCCTACTAGGTCGAGAAGGACCAATAGAAGGGGAGAGTCATCATCATCACATCCGCCTCCCACATCTCCATCATCTCCATCTTCATCAAGTTCATCTGAGTCTGAGGCCATTCCCAGTCCACAACCTCAGCTAGTCATAAATCAGCCATTACCACCCCCACCTCCACCAATGGCTTTCCTGGTGACCAACCCATCTCCATTGAGTTTCACTGTCTACAACGTCATGCCAAAAAACCCTGAACACTTTTGTTCAAAATTCCATATCAATGATCCAAATAGAACTGCTGAGGAACACATCAGAATCTTTCAGACTGGCCTTAAAGATAGAGGGATAAACCATGAGGATGTAGCATGTAGGTTATTTCCTTATTCACTAGGGGAAGATGCATTTTATTGGTATAACCATTTACCTATTGGATCTATCCAACATTGGACTAAGTTAGAAGCTTCCTTTTTGCAGAAGTTTTGAATCCCCATTAGTTCCAACGAGCTTTACCGTCAGTTCACTAATGTGAAAAGAGAGGTCAATGAACCCATAGGATCTTTCAACAATAGGTTTCATCATGCCTATACCAGATTACAGACCCCTTATGATGTTGATGAACCCACTGCCTTAGAAGTCTATTACGAAGGACTTGATAGTTTGACAGCTGCCTTTATGAAATGAAGTAATAACCCCCCTGAGGTTTACTAGATGCATATGCAGAGGCTATAAAAGTTAGCACAAACCTAAGGCAACATCTATCTGGGCCTTTACCCTCATTAGGACCCGTTGCTCACCCTGGACAAGTTCCAACTGTCAACCAGGCTTTTGCTAACCATACTCCTATCATGAATTCGGTACCTCAGTTGCCTCTAGTCCCTCACCCAGGACCTTCTGTAGGAAAAATGCTATCCATGATTAGTTACCCTTAGCAAAATGTGAATCAACCTCTACATATCTAGCCTCAAGCTAGTTATCCTTCATACATGTAGAATTCTGAAGTCTTGAACCAATCATTGAATGCCAATGCTATAGTAGGATACCCTTAGAAAAATGCAAATCAATCGCCATATATTAATCCTGACAAGGAGAGATTAGATGAGTTGTCTGAACAAATAAAGAAGCTAAATATGGAGGTGACCTACTTGAGGAATCAAAATAGTTAGTTGCAAGTTGCTTAGAGGAACATGCAGTCCAATCAGAATAGGGAAATCCGCAAGGACAGAGGATACAATAATGATAGAGGATATAACCAAGACCGAGGGTATAACAATGATATAGGATTTAACAATGAAAGGGGATATAATAACGATAAAAGAAAAAATTATGATAAAGGACAATCATTAGGTCAGAAATTTGACAGAGGTCAAGGTGGTGGACAAGGATTCAAAAGAAGACAGTAGTCAGGACAGAAAAAAACCTGGAATACAGGGCCCAACAATGGAGGGGTCCCCACCCCATTGGATCAACCAGTTAGTCAACCTGTCAATCAGTCTACCAGCCAACCAATTAATCAAGAGAAGCCTCCTAGTGGTGTATATCTAGCTGAGGTTGCTTTATCAGGGTGGTGTAGGCTCCACAAGACTAGTCAGCATTCTGAGCTGGACTATCAAGAGTTCCAAACAACAGCCTCAATCTTTCAGTATGAAGTGGAAAACAATGCAAGTGGTCAGGAAATCGTGCCTTCTATTCCTTATGATTCACTAGTACTGGTATTAAACCATGCTCCTTTTCTGCAAAGTGAGGAGAATGTACCTGAAGAAGAATCTGACTGGTTGAAAGATGAGGAAGACCAGGTATGCAATGGAGATGAAATGACATAGTTATTCAATGAGAATCTATTGAATGATAATGGTCCCAGAGATGAAGAAGAAGCTTATATTGAAGAAGTACAGACCTTCTAGAGGCCTGTCAAGAAGTATGACTTGAGAGAGTTGCCACACAGGCGCCCACAGGCCGGAGGTCCCTTTACTACTTCCATCCCACCGAATAATTTCAACACACCTCCAAACCCTAATGCTAGCAATAATCCATCACTACCTCAAGTGTCCAAGCAATATTTATCTCAAGATCCAGGACATGTTGATGTACCAAAAAGAAGAAATGCTAATGCAAGTAAAGAAAAAATGTTGGAATACACGAAGGAGACTCCTACCGATTTAAATGAAGAACAATTGGCCACTTATGTTGCTAAAGAATTTTGAAAACTAAAGGTAAATCTATATGCATTCAAGTTATTAAGAGTTCCATCCATTATAAATGCAGTCTTAGGTTCTTATGATGCAAATCCCATGTCACAAGATGGATCAGTTAGCAAGAATGTCAACAGAGTATTCAGTTCTCAGTTAGTAGGAAGACAAAATCAGTCTCATGATCAAGTCCATATGCCCCCTGGAGATACTAGGAAGGAAAGGGACAAATCTCAAGTTGTTCAAGTGGACACTCCCTTAACTCTGTTTCAAGGGAAAACAAATACTTCTCCATTCTTGATTACTATCTGCGTATTCAACAAGAATTTACATAATTGTCTGCTGGATTCTAGTGCCTCAACCAATGTTATGCCCCTTGGTGTCTGTAGGGCTATGGGTATCACCCTTGCTGATTCTCAAAAGAAAGTCACACAGTTGGATAGGACTGAATTCAATGTTGTAGGAGAGTTGAATATGATTCACATGCAGATTGCTTCTGATCATAGAATCCAGTAGGTTATCAATATACAAGTAGCTGACATCCCTGATGCTTATGGCCTAATCCTAGGAAGAGACTTTACCAGAGCCTTGAATGGATATGTTTCAACTGATCACTCCCATATGTGGCTTCCCTAGAAAGGAGAGCCAAATTAGATTAGAATTGAAAGAGAACCCAGAATGAAGTACATGATTACAGAATATCAGAATACCTCTACTGAAATCCTGGTGTCAGAAGTAAGTATGGATAACTACATGCTTGCTGCTCCTCTTGAAGAACCAGATGTGGAGGAAGTTCTTATGCTCCACATAGCGCCTGTTGACCTTATGACAGAGTCTAGTGATGTTGAAGCCCTAGTGGAAATAGTTAAAGGAAATGGTGAACCAGCTGAAAGTAATGATGATCCAGAAGATAATCAGCTGGCTTTGTTAGACAGATTTCAAGATTTCATTCAAAAATGTATTGAAGATCAGATTCAGTTAGGAAGAAGAATGAGTTTTGGAGAGTTACTTTTTCCCAATTGGTGTAGGGTACATAATGCTTCATATTCAAAATTGGATTGTTGCTTATGCCAAGTTGCAGTGGAACAAATACAGAAACAGATCAACCCCACTCCAGTAGTTAAGATTGACAGCATGGATGTCCAAGAAGACCACAAAGGAAAAGGAGTGATGCCTTCTGAAAAGCCATCCAACAACAACAATGTAAGGGAAGAAGCGAAGAAGCCCTCAGGTGCTATTTGCTGGACTTTGAGATTCAATGGGTCCAAATCAAAACAAGGAGTTGGGGCAGGATTTGAGCTAATCAGCCCAAAAGGTAAGACATTTTTTGCTGCTCATAGACTTCAGTTTCATTGTACAAATAACATAGCAGAATACGAAGCTTTGGTTCATGGATTGTTAATGGCCTTGAAGAAGAAGGTTAAGATCTTGCAAGTGTATGGAGATTCTAAATTAGTAGTCAAGCAAGTTAGGAGACAATATTCTTGTCATGACAGAAGAATGACTA
Organism: Sequoia sempervirens; assembly: GCA_007258455.2. NCBI lineage: Eukaryota > Viridiplantae > Streptophyta > Pinopsida > Cupressales > Cupressaceae > Sequoia > Sequoia sempervirens. The sequence goes on along the minus strand of VDFB02377657.1, from coordinate 165,906 downwards.
ACTACAGACATAGAGTATGGGACCTTATTGAAGGATTTGATGCCTTCAACATTCAGCTGATTCCATGAAATAAAAACCAGACAGTTGATTACCTGGCCCAGGCAGCCAGTACTCTATAGCTTCTATCTCTTTCTGGGTTGAAGAAGTTTACCGTAGAATTGACCCTAGTACCCTCAGTACCTGATAATGTCACCAATTTCTAGGTATTTGAAGATGACAAGAATATTCTATGTTTTATCACAAATACAGATGTTTTTGCTTCTCACATCATCGATGAAACTGAGCTCCAAGAAGCAGAGATGGACCTTGAAGGGGTAATAAATTTGAAGAACAACACTATTCCTAAGGGGATGGTACAATTAGAAAGAATCTTTGATCTGTATAGGATCAGAAGTCAGGAACAAGATGCCAAGAAAGAGTCCATCAGTGGACAGTGTGATAAGTATAATGTGGGATCCCAGGATGATGTCAAAAACATCTTCCTCGGTAAAGTGTGCACCCCAAAAGAAAGGAAAGGGATCTTAGAGGCACTACGTAGATATCCAGATGTGATAGCCTAGAGTTATGAAGACTTGAAGACTTATGATATGTCAGTCATAACTCATACTATTCCCCTCAATCCAGGAGTGAAACCCTTCAGACAGAGGCAGAGGCCTGTTAATGCTTTGTTGGAACCCATAATATAGAAGGAAGTGCAAAAATTGTTGTCTACAAGGATAATATTTCCGGTCAGACATTCTACTTGGGTTGCAAACCTGGTTCATGTACGGAAGAAATATGGTGAAATCAGACTGTGTGTAGATTTCAAAAACCTAAACAGAGCATCAGAGAAAGATAATTATCCAGTGCCCTCACTAGATGAAGTACTCCAGATTGTTAACGGATCTCAAATGATGTCATTTCTGGATGGATATTCAGGGTATAACCAGGTCATGGTGCAGTATGATAATAGACACAAGATTGCCTTCACCACTAAATGGGAAACTTTTTCTTATAGAAGAATGTCTTTTGGCTTGATTAATGTTGGAGCTACATTCCAGAGAGCAATGGACAGTCTTTAAAGATCTAATTGGGAAGTGCATAATCATCTACATGGATGATCTGACAGTATTTTCAAGGAAGAGAGGCGATCATATCTCATATTTGTGCAAAGTTTTCCAGAAATGTAGAGAGTTTGGCATATCGCTCAATCCCAGGAAATGCATCTTTGGAGTTACAGAAGGCAAGTTACTAGGGCATATTATCTCTGAGAAGGGGATTGCAATCGATCTAGAACGTATAGAGGCTATCTCAAAATTCCACCACCTACTAGTAAAAAGGAAATGAAGTCATTCTTTGGAAAGATCAACTTTGTTAGGAAGTTCATTACTGGGTTTGCAAAAATAGTTAAGCCACTGAATGCAATGTTGAAGCAGGAGGCCAAAGTTGAGTGGAATACAGAAGTGAAGGAAGCATTTGCTGAAATAAAGAGGGTTATTGGTGAAGCTCCAGTTTTAGTAAGTCCCGACTATGCAAAACCATTCTAAATATATTCATTTGCTTCTGACCACTCCTGTGCTACTATATTAACTCAGAAATATGACCAAGGCAACGAACATCCCATAGCATTCATGAGCAAACCATTGAAGGATGTGGAGCTAAGGTACCCAAATGTGGAGAAGCAGGCTTATGCCTTAGTCAGGGCGGTCAAAAAATTTAGGCATTACATCCTCAGAAATAAGATCTTTGCTATAGTTCTCGATCATGCAATCAAGCTGTTATTGATGCAGAATGAGCCAAGGGAACACAGAGCCAAGTGGGTAACCATGTTGCAGGAGTATGATATTGAGATTCAGTCCATGAAGCTGGTAAGAGGGAAGGGGCTCACAAAGACAATGGCAGAGACATGCCCTGATCTTACAACCCAAGCCTATACTTTAGAGGATGTTTCTCTAGGAGAGTGGTATGATGATATTGTTCATTATCTCCTGACCTAGATATGCCCCGATCATCTCAATTCAGTACAAAGAAGGGAATTGCGATTAAAGAGTGATAGTTTCATGCTAAAAGGAGTTGTCTTATACAAGAAAAATCATGAGGGTGTTTATTTAAGATGCCTGGGTAAGGCAGAATGTGCAAGAGTGATGTTAGAATTCCATGACAGGTATGGTACAAGCCATGGGTCAACACCATCTACAGCGAACCAAATTCTCAAAGCTGGTTACTACTGGCCTACATTGTTCAAAGATACACACAACCACATCAGGAAATGCCATGTGTGTCAAACTACCACCACCAGAGAGAAGTATGCTGCACTCCCGCTCCAACCAGTATTTGAGGTAAAACCCTTTGCTCAATGGGGGATGGACTTCATTGGCCCCATCAATCCACCCTCCTTCGCTAGACACAGGTATATTCTCACCATTACTGATTATTTTACATAATGGACAGAAGCTCTTGCATTCAAACAGTGTACTTCTGAGGTAGTAATTAACTTAATTGAATCCGGTATTCTTAATCGTTTTGGATGCCCTATGTCTTTGGTGTGTGATAATGGTCCTGCATTTTCATCATTAAGGTTTTCTAACTGGGATTTTGATCATGGGATCATTATAAAATTTGCATCCAATTACTACCCCCAGGGTAATGGGTTGGCTGAGTCATCCAATAAAAAGCTCCTGACTGTTATCTACAAATTGATAGAAAGAAATCCAAAAGATTGGCATACCCAACTTAGGTTTGCTCTTTGGGTAGATCGTACAAGACATAAAGGTTCCATAGGGATGTCACCCTACCACCTGGTTTATGGATTAGAGCCTGTGTTTCCTATACAATTGAAAATTCCTACCCTTCAGTTCATTAATGACTATTATGATGAGGGAGACAGACGTGAGGCAAGACTTGCCAAATTATTGCACCTTGAAGAAAAAAGGGACAAATCCCTAGAGAACTTTGCTAAACATCAAGGGGTTGTCAAGAGATGGTTTGATAAGAGAGCCAAGGTTAAAGCATTTAGGATTTCTGACTTGGTTCTTTACTGGGATAAAGCCCATGACCGTAAGGGAGAGCATGGAAAATTTGATAAGCTCTGGCTTGGACCTTACCAGATCTTAGAAATTCTGGGAGACAATGCTTTTCGTTTGAAAACTCTCACTGGAGAGGATATCCCACTACCTGTCAATGGGCAGTATCTGAAGCATTATTTCCAATCTTGAGCTGTTTGCAGCTCTCATCTTGTATATAGTTAGGTTAGGTTTCCCCTTCTATTTTGTTGTTGGTTTTCTTTTGGTTTGTTTGTCTTTGCTCTGCTCTTGCTTTTGGGGGTTTTCTCTGTTTTCGCTTGGATGTGTTGCACCTGCATGGCAAATCTATGTTCTCTGGAATTGTTCTAAGTATTTCCTTGATGAACTTTAGTCTTGCATCTTGAAGGGATGGTTGAAGTCTTTGCTATTGCCAACAGTCTTAATGTCAGATTTATAGAAGATTGATCATCGGCTTTGATTCGAATTTGAAGTACTCTGAAAATTTATATCCATCATATATCTTAAGAATCCTGAGGTCACTATAGGAATCCTTGTGAAGTCTTGTCAAGTGAACAATCCTATTTCTGCTTCAGCACCACTGTGGTTCTCAGCCCTGAGTGTGAGCTTCATTGTTCACAGGTTGAAATGAAAGAGACATCTAAAGAATATCCAGAAAAAGAAAAATGAAATATTGAATATCAAAACAATAAATTCAACTTATCAGGGGTACCTGAATATCTCTACCGGGGCTATGGACACGTGGCTGGCAGTAGAACTATGTTCAAGAGAGTCACAACGATAACCTCATTGGGGCTATGGACGCCTGACTGGTAGCGAGGCCCTATCTAGGTTGCTTTTGAAGTTAGAATTCTTACGTAGTTTGAATTGACTGAACTTGGTTTCTGTAGTAACCTAAGGAGGGAAATGAACTCATATGCACACACTTGGATTTTCAATTTATGGAAGGTTTGGTCTATCCTTGGGTTATGATTCTTTGAATCTTTGCATTCTGACTTGTTTGTTTGATGGTGAGATTGAAACTAGAGATTATGGGTTCTTGATTCCTATTCGTCATCAAATGCCCTGGAACATTTTCCCAGCAAAAGTCTCCATTTGTTGTGCAGTTTTTTTTGCACACACGCCCCGCTGGAAGCAGGGACCCTCTTTCGCTTCGGTTTTGGTGTTTTGGCCCTTTCTTTTGAGGTTTTTTCTTATCTAGGCATGTGCTTAAAATTATTATTTTGATTTCCTAAGTGTTTCCCCTGGATTATTCATTGAAAATCTTAAGTTCTGGAAGAATTTTGGGCTTTTGCCCTGATTCGGTATTTTCTGCCTTGGTCAGATTTTCCCGGATCCTGCTTGAATTCTGGTTGGATCTTGTTGTTCGGGAATTTTTAGTCTTCGCGGATTTCCGCGTGGACCAGATTTTCCAGGATTCCGCCCTGTCATCGGCTTCCCGAGTTTCTTGACTATCTTATCGATTACATTAATGGATTCGTCCACGCATTGAAGGCTAGATTTTACTTGGTTTCTGGGATCTTTGTGCCATCATGCTCACTATTTGCCATTGTCTAAGTTGAACTACATCCTTATAGTTTGTTCTTTAATCTTTTGGCTTTGATTTAGGCGTTTGGGTTTGAATTGGTCTCATTTGGTGGTGATTTCTTGTGCATTATCACATGTGTTCATTGTAGACACCATTGAGCTTCGCATTTGTTGCTTCTGAGATCAATTCCAGCTTTATAATGGTATGTGTCTGATTTCTCTACTTTGACTTGAATTATGAATGGCATGTTGGTTTTGTGAGGGCTTGTGGAATTTGAATTCCTGTGTATTTGTTTATTTCATGCTAGGGTTGTTCAATATTGCATCCTTTATCATCTCCTAGGCAATTTTTGATTTCATGTGTCCATCTGCATTTTAATGAATCTTTCCTGAGAGTAATTAGTCAACCCTAGTGATGACCTAATAGTGGAAACAACTAAATTCTGAACTTTCATGTGCGCTAATGGCGAATGAGTAGGGTTTTGGACCTAGGGCAGTGCCATACCAGGTGATTTCATCTTAAATTTCACTTAGAATGCAAAGAAAATTCATGAAAGGTCCATCCCTGACTTGCCTTAAGTTAAACTTTTCAAAATCCATATTTGGTTTAGTTTCGGGGTGAAATCGTGACTCCCCGTCCCTTCTGGATTTTCATTGTTGTAACCCTTCAAAGTTGGGGAGATGACATATCGGTCATCCTATGTCTCGCCGAAGCCCTTCATGGGTTTGTGTTTAGTCACCAGGACACTGTAATTCTCACACTGAAAGTCTTTATGTCGGCAAGACAAACCTCATTGCCAAGAGCTCATAGTGGGCTCCTTTCGTCTTGCCGATCTCTCGGGTTCTATTGCTAGTTAGTGAGACCAAGAAAATTTGCTAAGACCTTATCCCGACTACCCACTGGTCACATCAAGATGTTCCTCATTGATGTTTGGCAAGACTCTGTAGGTTTGCTGAGACATTACTTAGATAAACTTTAGTCTGGCCGAAGTGATCACTTAAACTCTGATGGTCGGTGAGACACGGGGGATTCGCTATGACTTTACCCCGAAGAAGATCTCTCATCGACATGACTTTCATATTTGCTTTCGGCGAGACGTGCCCCATTCGATGTCGCCTCTTTCCAAATGAAATTTGTTTGGCCGAAATACACTCATTTGCTTCGCTGAGACTCCCCCTAGTCGGTAGGATGTTACACCGAAACCACTAAGTCTTAGTGAAACCTATTCTAGTGACATTCTTCGGCGAGACTCCCAGAAGTCGCCGAGACTTTTCGGTGAAACGATTAACTCTTGTCGAAACCTTTGTTCCAGGAATCTCCATTGGTTCAGGATTTTTCCTTATCCACAGATTTCCGTCGAGTCCAGATTTCTCCGAAATCCATCATCTCCCTGACTTCCCGAAAAGCCTCTTTGGCTCGTTCTTCACGGGAATCTGTCTCTGGTGGATTTTCCCGAAATTTGATGAAACATAAAGGAACGTGAGATAACTGGATCTATTTACGATTTATGATGCATTTGATGATTATTTCATGTCATATTTGGATCTCCTATGTGGTTTATTGATGAAAATGATCAAATTTAATGATTAAGTAGGTGTTTCCTGGTTATTCCGTTGGAATCTGATCGGTCTAGAATTTCCCGAAATTCCTCTCTGGCTAAGATTTCGCGGATGGTCTTGAAACTCGAAATGTGTTATGATCATTCTATATGAGATTTAATGACACCTTGACTATGTGAGATGCATTCTAATGGTGTTTTGATGAATTGACCTTGCTTTCCTGTGGTTTTTTATTATGTTTTCATGTTGAGTGCAACCTGAACCAAGTAAGGAAGCAGCTAGTTCTTCATTGTATGATGCAGAGAGGATTAAGCTGGACATCAAGAGCAAGGTCCCTAAGAGTAAGATCACTTTTTTCTGGTCAGAAGTCACTGATAAAAATGTTGGCCTTTGGGATAATGAGGAATTTAAAGAAAGAGTGGCAGTTGAGAATCCTCCTTTGGTGACTAGAAGGATGATGGAATCAAGCTTGTCCCATGTTGCTGGTTTCCCTTCCACGGTGCAATGCTATGAGCTGGTCCTTGAGAGTGCCATGCACTATGATCAGGACACGTAGAGGATAATTGGTCCTCAAGGGAGAGTTATTGCCAATCTCAACCCGGTCTCCATTGCCCAGGCCTTTGATATGCCAGAACGGTCTCATGTGGTGGGATTCACCATTGAGGCAGCTCAGGAGTTCTACGATGAACAGACTGTAAAGTCACAACAGCTTATCAATCCCTGGCTGGAGAAGCCCAAGTCACATTATTCTAAACTACCCAAACAACTATTCAAAGCAAAATTCAAGAAGGAGTACTATGATGCCATCACGTTTCTTAGCAAGGTGGTTGGATTGAGGAGTGCTGGTACATTTGAGAATTGGATGTGCCATGCGATTATAAGGATGGAATAAGAGAAAATTGACTACCATTGGGCAAGGGTCATTAGCCAGGTAATTCACAAGCAATTGTCGAATGTGTTGCAGACAAAGACCTTCACAATGACCTCATATTTGGTCTATGCACTTGCTAGATTCCATCCCTACAAAGGATTGGATACAAAGGGAATTTTTAGATTGGACATCATCTATGAAGTTTTCCCTCAATTGTATTTAGGAAGATCGGACTATAGGAGGACAAATGATGCATTTACCATGCATATCACCAGAATGCTTCAGGAAGCAGAGCATGTTAGAATTTCAGATCAAGCCAAGGAGCTCATCAAGAAGTATGGAGCTTGGTTTATTCAGTTCCCAACTTTCTCCTACATTCAGATTGATGGCTGCTAGAGGGCCCCATACAGACTTCCAAGGTATCCCACTGACCACATCATATTGTTGGAAGTCACTAGGTAGATTTGTGATTTTGATGCCATTGTCAAGAAAGACAAACAGAAGATAGGATTTGGTGGGGATTTTCCCCTAAGGATTGGCACTGGAGAGGTTTGTCCTTCCATTGGTTCTGCCTAGGCTTTAGAAGAAGAAATGAGTGCTCTTGGTTTGTCTTTCCACTTCAAGAGATCCAAATTTGACATCAGAGGAGAAGCTCAAAAGAAGGCCAGCAAAGAGTATAGCCATAAGGTTAATTTAGAGGACTACTAGGCCAACTGCAGTGATGAATTTGAGGTTAAAAGGAAGAAATTCTCCTGGCTTCCCGTGGATGCAGTCCAATTATACAATGTAAGGGCAGTGCCTGATCAATTGGAGGATGATGGGAACTTAATTTAGGATCATGCCTATGAGGCAGTGAAAGATAGGTTGATTGGTGATATAGACTGGTTAGAGGAGGAGCAAACAGAACTGAAGCAACTGATGGAGCCAGTCATCAAGGTTACCAAGTTGTGGCTCAAACACACTTTGTGGGAGTTGGAAAATAATGGTGTGCAGTGCACCTATGCACTAATGGGAGATTTGGATCCCCATTCCACCTCTGAAGAATCTACCAAACAAAATCCTAAGGGCAAGGGTAAGTTGGAATCTCCTTCCAAAGTCAAGATTAAAGATGTTCAAGAAACAGAGGTCCAAGAGTCAGAAAAATTGAGAAATCCAAAGGCTAAGAAGAGGACAAGAACTAAGAGGCCTAAGCAGAAAGAAACTGAAAGCCAGGGACCTGAGGCTGATGATCCTATGCCTAAGAGGAAAATAATTGTCAAATTTTCAAAGAAGGCAAGCTCCAGGGTTGCAGAGGAGGTAACTTCCCCCCCAATTATAAATGTTGAAAGTTCGGAGGAGAAAGCAAAGGTATATACAAGGAGATCTAGGACTCCTTCTCCCAAGGGCAGTGTGCCCAAGGAAGATCTCCCTCCGGTGGTTCCTCATGAGAAACAACATGATGATGTGCCTTCTGCTCATGGAGCTCAAGGCAAGCCTAGTGAGTCAGAGGATGTTGAGGATCATCCAGATATTGATGGAGAGGAATTCCATGAAGGGGAACTCTACAGTGCATAGGTAGAAATTGAAAAGGAAATGCAGTCCCCCATGGTTACATATGCAGATTCCCCTGTCAGAACTGAAGAAGTTGAATCTCCTCCGAGGGAAGAAGAGGCAGTGAAGGATCCCTCACCTACACATGAAGAGGAGCATGCTGAGGGGAAGGAAAGTTAAATAAATGAGACTCGTGCTAAACAAGATTTGAGTGAGGAGGCACCTAGGGGTCAACAAGAAGAGGAAAAATAGGCCGAAGTGCAATTGGAGTCCACTGTTCTAGAGTGGTTGGATAAAGAGATAAAGAGAAAACAAGTTGTAGAAGATAGTCCACCGAATTGGGATGCACTGCTATCCAAAATTGGAAAAGGTAGAGATAGGAAGAAGGCTAGGGTGATCTCAAGGATTGAAAGAGATGAAGCTCATGATTGAGTTGTTCACATTGGCACCCCTGCTCCAGGTAAAAATAGAGATGATGTGGTCAGAGAAAACTACAATATTCAGACTCTTAATCTAGGACTTACATCAATTGAGCAGGATATTGAATATTATGAGGTCTCCAGTACAATTATTGTGGATCGATTGAGGAAGGAAGTGAAGACCAGGCAAGAGCTAAAGAAAGAAAATGAAAATCTTAGGAAATGCTTGGAGGAATTAATGAAGCCCCTGCAATCCATTAATCCTTCTTCCTCTGCTAGCAATCCTCTACCTTAGGAGACCATCACCAAGCTAGAAAAGATGAAAGCTTCCACCCTAGCTACTACAAATTGGTTGCAATGGGTGAAAATAAAGGGTGATGAAGCTATTAAGAAAATCTTGTCAACTGGGAAGGATGCTGGCATGTCAAGTGAGTGGTTGAAATTGGTGTTAGCACAAGATAAAGAAGATACATATCTTCTTCTGCAGAAAACCAGAACCATCATGGAGCACACCTGGGATAGGTTGGTAAGTGACGGAATTATTCCTTCCTCGAGAGCTGTCGAACCATGGGAATGGTATGAAATGTTGCAGATTAGGTAGAAGGTGTTGAGAAAGATTTACAAGCAAAGAAGGTAGATTGATGATACCCTAGCTGGTGTCTACAATGGATCCATTGCCTTCTTTGAAATTATGACGGGACGAGGGAAGATTGCGCCCAAGTACTTGAGCCTGGAACAGTTGAGGAAGTGGTGGCATGATGTTAATGCACCAGGTAATGACGATTTTGTTTCTGAGCACCAGTTGGATGATGCAGCCACCTACCTTGCAGTTATTGATAAGTATTTGGCGTATAAGGCGAATTGGGATAAGTCGGTCAAACACTCAAGAGAGCAAGTTGCATCCATAAAAAATTGACTTAGGGTTTTTCCTTTGCCACCAGTGGCTGACTTAGATGGGGCATTCTTGAGGGTACAAGCAGAGTCAGATCAGAGTAAAGATGATAGGGAAGGGAGCTAATGATGGGCTACGGTGCGATTTGTACTTCCCTATTATCTTCCCGCACATCATCTGAACTGCATTACGGATCCCGGGCCGACTTGGACGGGATGTGCATTTAATGCCTGTTTGACCCATTTCAAAGACTCTCTTGGCCGGGTGGTTGTGCTAAGTTATTGCTGCAAAACCCTTGCCTAACCGATAGGTTTCTGGGGTTTCTATATATTGGGCATGTTGCCTCATTTGTAAAGGGTTAGAAATCGGTTAGAAGGTTAGAATTTGTAACCAGAACATAGAGCAGAGTTAGTTAGAAGTAGAGTAAGTCAGTAAGTAGTTTTCTCTCAAGCAACTATTGTAATAGAAAGCTAGAATTGTTGCTACAGTTGATGATTCAAATACAAGTAATGACATTGTGATTTGTTGCCATACTGGTATTCTCTTGTCTTGCATGGTTCTTGTTCTTCCATCTTTAAAATTGCTTTGAGGGGGTTAATATTTAGATTAGATTTGATTTAATAATATTTGTGATTCAATACTGGAATGTTACAAGAATCCTTTAGTCCATACTTTTCGCAACCAACTGATTGTTAGTTGCTTTGCAAAGTTATCCTGGACTTTTCATACTCTATGTACTTAAGTTCGATTATGAGGGTTTATTCATTTCAATTGAAATAGGGTTGTTTGAGTGAATGTTCATGATTTGAAAATCTTAAACGCCTTAGAAGATTGCACTGTTTCTATAAGATTGCAAATTTATTTGGGTCAAGTAGAGATTAGTTTTGAGGGATTGGTCCATTTTGAGTGTTGGTTACCGTCATTGTTGATCTTAGGAGTAGTACTAGATTTAGAAATCTCTTTGAAACCCTTATTCTTTTGCTATTTCTTTGATTATTGGGTTAAATCCAGGATTGAAGCATCACCAGTTTGTTAAATCTGATAAAATTGATTCAGTAGTTTGCTTGTAGTAAGGTCCTATTGTGATTACCAGCATTTTCACATTTTATCACTAAGTTGTTTATGCATTGTCAAGACCTGACATTAGAGACATTGGGGTTATCTCTTGAGGCTTGCTAATAGAGATTTACCTTTCAAGAGAGATAGGATATTGCATCTTGTATGTGTTGTTGCTGTGTAGAAAACACCATCAACACAACCCATCAAAGTGCATTTTCCATGTGGCCACTTCTATTACTGCAAAGAATCCTTCATCAAGAAATTATGTGGTTAAAGGATAGGCATCTACCACGGGAGCATCTTCCAATTGATCAGCTATCACTTGTCCTTTAATAGCTTTCTGATCCACATATTCTATATCAAATTCACTTAACAACATGACCCACTTAGCCATGCGAACAGTCAGAGTTGTTTTGGATAACGAATATTTGAGTGGATCAACCTTGAAGATGAGCTTCACTGGATGAATGAGCATGTAATGTCAGAGTTTTTGTGAACTGAAGACCATGGCTAGGAAAGCTTTTTCCATTGGGGAATAGTTAAGCTTATAACCCACAAGGGTCTGGCTAATGTAGTAGATTACTTTTTCCTTGGATGATTCATCATGTTATGCCAGCAATGCCCCCAGTGCCATTGAAGTAGCAGAAATATACAATAGGAAGGGTTTACTAGGAATTGGTGGCATAAGGATTGGTGGGTAAGACAAATGCTAGTTGATTTTGTCAAAGCCGAGTTGACACTATTGCATCCACTTAAAGGTGTTATCCTTCTTTAGCAGATGAGTTAATGACTGAAACTTGTTGGCTAATTAAGCAATGAACCATCAAATGAATTGTAACTTACCCTAAAGTCTCCTTAACTATTTGAGATTTAATGGTGGAGGAATGTCCATAATTTCTTTGAATTTCACTAGATCAACCTCTATGCCTCTTTAGGAGACAATGAAACCCAATAATTTGCCTGATGTGACCTCAAAGACACATTTCTTAGGATTTAGTAGTAGCTTGTACTTCTCTAGATGCTCGAAGATCTTCTTAAGGACCAATGGGTGCTCTTCCCTTGTTCTTGATTTCCCTAGTAAATCATCAAGATAATCTTCCATTATTATTTGGATGAGGTCATGGAAGATAACGTTCATGGCTCGCTGGTAGGTTGCCTCATGTTCTTAAGATTGAAGCGCATGACATTATAGCAGAATGTGCCCCATGGTTTGGTGAAAGTTGTTTTGTGTTTGTCTTCAGGTGTAATACTGATCTGATTATACCTGGAGAACCCATCCATAAGGGAAAGCATCTTGTGCCCTACAGTTTAGTCTACCAACATGTTGATGTTTGGAAAAGGAAAATCATCTTTTGGACAAGCCTTCTTGAGGTCACAAATTTTTTTACAAACTTGGATAGCGTTGTTTGGTTTGGCTACGGGCACAACATTTGAGATCCAATCTGAGTAGTCAATGGGCCTTATGAATCCAACTTCCAATAGCTTCTCCAACTCTTTTTTAACTAGTAGAGATACTTAGGGGTGCATTTTTTGAAGCTTTTGCTTGACAGGTTTGGCATCAGGAAGTACATCCAAGTGATGTACTACTAAAGCAGGATCAAGGCCTAGCATGTCTGAATATGTCCATGCAAAATTGATGATGCCTTCTTTGAGAAGCTTGGTGATGGTAGAATATTCTTCCTCTGACAGTGCTTTGGCTACATATGTGATTTTGGGATCCTCTTCAATTCCCAAATTTATTTCTTGTGTTTCTTCTATCAGGATGGACGATCGTTTAGAGAGTTGAGTTCCTACAAAGGGAAGATGAGCATCCCCATCTTCTAATGCCTCATTGAGGTTTTTGATAGCAGATACACCCTTTGTTTTTACTTTTTCTAGGTCAAGAAGTGCCCTAGGGAGGTTTTTGCTAGGTGACCTTTTTTATTTTTCTTCTTTTTACTTTTGTAGTTAGGGTGTTCATCCTCCCGCAATCCAATAGGATGTACCTATTGATCTACTAAAGGAAAGGTGTCGATAGGTGCACTACCATGTAGGTCCTAGTTTATGAGTTCAAGATGTTTAAGGGATAGGCTAATGGTGTAGATGTATAAGCAGTCGAACATGGAAGAAAGGTCAATGTGATCTACATCATCATATGCATGTATGATGGATTCCTCCTTTGGTATGTCTCCAAGGATACCCTTTCTCTCATTGACATTGTTAGAGGTGCTAGATAATGCCACAGGTCCCTTTTATTTTGTGTCATGACCCAAGCCTAAGTATCTTGGTCTTATTGTACCCTCAATATGGTGTTTCCTTCCTTGCTCTTCAGTGCCAAGGCCTCCCCCTTGGTAATTGTATTTCTCTACAAACTTAGAGGGCCAAGGATAGTTCTCCTAGAAATATTCTTTCAAAGGAGGGGAGGGGTTAGGTTCCTCACGATAGACCCATTGGCTTATGCCATCTTTTGGTGTGTCTTGCCTTAACCCAAGAGAGTGAAAGGTGTTGGACCCCACATTTTTGGAACTCAAAGTGACAATCTTATCTTATTCCTTCGGTGTAGACTGAGAAGTTTGGCCATATGTGTGTGGTGAGGGTGGCATGGTTGCTATGTCCAAAGTAGTATGCATGTCATACTCACCACATCCCTTGTCAACGATCTAGACTTTGGTAATGGTGGAATCAGATGTGGATGATTAAGTGGAGGATTTAGTGGCTAGCACGATGGTAGATAAGTGGGATGATGATGTCTATGGTGGTTCCATTTCCACTCCAAGATAGTAGTGGGAATGGGGAAAAGAAGCTTCCAATGCATGAAAATATTCAAATGGTTGAGAATCTGCGTGTATGGTAACTTCTACCCCATTGAATGGGAATTTTAGACATTGGTGGTATTTGGATGGTATGGCTTGCATGTCATGAATCCATGGACGATCGAGGAGGAGGTTATAGGGGAGTTCTAGACCAAGGACATGACAAGTAGTATATTGCACAACTGGCCCAACCTAGATTGGAAGACATATTGTTCCTTCAGAATCATCCTCTACATTATCATACGCCTTGATTGTGATGACTTGATTATTTAAATCAGCATGGGTGTATCCCACCTAATTTATGAATTTCAATGTACAAAGATTTAGGGAAGAACCATTATCTACCAAGACCCTTTTTACTTTGTGTCAATTCATAAGGACTTCTCGATGGAGGGGCTAGTTATGGGTGGAGTCAATGCAGGGCATGTCATTTTGGCTAAAATCTAGTTGATAGGTTGCTAAGAGGTATCCTACCAATGCTTGAAATTGCGTAGGATATGTCATTGGGAACTTGGGTGTCCTATAAGGCTTTATTTAAAATTTCTTGGTGTACAAGAGAAGACTTGAGAAAATCCAGAATAGATATTTGGGTTGGGGTCTTCTTTAGATGGTCAAGAATATTGTACTGAGAACTTACAGGTGGCAAATGGGTGGATGCAGAGGCTCCTGGGACTATGATACATGTTTGACGGGTTGTAACAACACATTGTGGTTCTTTACCTTTCACGTGTATCATAGAAACATGTGGTTATACTTGCTCAATGTACGTGATGAGGCCCTCGTAATTAAGCAACACATTCTTGTAACTAATGTTATAATTGGTACTGTTATTCTGATTATTATTGTTACTAGACCTAGGGTTCGAGTTTGATTTGTTAGGATCTTGGTTATGGTTGGGGAAAAAATTCTGGTATATCTGCAATTGAACATTAGACGAGGGTGTCATGTTAGCATCCACATGTATTTAACCCTGATCTAAGAGATCCTAGATGTATTTTTTCCAGACCTTGACACTTATTCAATGTATGCCCTTTAATCTTGTGGAACCGACAATATTCATTTTCTTTAAACCAGGCTGGTTTGGGCTTGGATTCATCAAGAGGCTTGGTTACAAGATACGTAATTTTTGGTAATTAGTTTGAAGGATCCTATTAAGCGTTGCACTTAGGGGCTCTCCTAGTTGAGTAAATTGATGTTTGTTACCCCCTTGATTGTTTTGATTGGATTGTTGGGTAGGACGAGGTGCCCCTTTTGGCACTGATATAGCATGAGGATTTGACTGTTGAGGAGGGGGATATTGTGGCTTCTGGGAAGCATTGGCTACTTGGACGCGTTTGGTGTCAGTAACACCATCATTAACAATGCTTGTTTTCTTGTTCCAATAATGAGAATTATCCCTGAACGATTTCTCTTTATCAGAGTTAAATATTTTGACTAGCCCTTTAGCAATAAGGGATCTCTCAAGGATGGGACCCTTCTCCACTATTTCTGCAAAGGTCATGACACAGTGAAGTCTGAAATTGTGAGCCATATCTAGATGAGATTTTTTGATGAACAAGGTGACCATGTCCTTTTCCCTTAGCGGGGATTTCATGTGACTGGCTAGGGCTCACCATCTTTGCAGATAGCTTACAAAGGTTTCTCCCTCACACTACTTTTCCTTCAGGAGATCTAGTGTATCGATATGCTTCTCTAGATTAAAGGAGAAGTGGGAGACACTCTTTTGAAAGTTGTGCAAAGAGCTTGATAGATCCTTTCTCAAGACCCATGAAACATTCAAGAGCTATTTCCTATAAAATCCTAGGAAACAATCTCATGGGGTAATTGTCATTATGCATGACTTCTTGATAGTGGGTGTAAAACTCTTGAAGGTGAGCCTTGGGGTCTTTGGTTCCTTTATACTTATTTGAATTTTGGTATTTTGAAATTCTTTGGGAAAGGAACCAATGAGATTGGAGGATCAAATGGGTAAGGAAAAATGTCCTCAAACTTAAACGATTGTTTGTCGATTCCTACTTGTAAGTCCTTTAACACAACTTTGACTTCTTCTAGATCTTTATTGATAGGCACTACGAGAGTTGGATTGGATGAACTAGGCTGATAGTACGAAGGATACTACTGGTATGATGAGGATGGTGTCAAAGTAGTTGGATCATGAGTGGGATGAGGTGTATATGGAGGTGTTTGCTAGCATTGATTGGCGTAAGTTGATTGTGGATTTATGTAAGGTGGATATGAGGATGACAAATTTTGATGATAAGAAGTGAAAGCTACTTGTTGGTATGGTGGTTGATGTTGATAGTATGGAGCGGATGGAGTACCTTGTTGGTATTGTGTAACAGCTTGATAGTGCGATGACATGGAAGCCCCTTGATGGTAAGGTGGCAGTTGTTGATAGTAGGAGGTGGATTGATCACCCTGTTGATAAGCTGGTTGGTGCTACATATAGGACTTGAATGAAGCACCTTGTTGGTATGAAGGCTGCCGCTAAGCGTAGTATGTATTGGATTGGTAATTGTATACAATGTTGGGTTTTTGTGTAGTATATGGAGGTGGTTTTAGATTAGATGACTATTGGTATGGATTCGTGTGTGATTGTGGAGGATTAGTGTAAAGTGGCGGTTGAGTCCATGGTGGATTCTAAGAGGCCACATGGATATTTGGATTAGGATTAGATGTAGCAGTATAAATGATGTATGTGCTAGATGAATGGTAGAGATATTATGTGAGAAGATTATGGCTATGCTATGTTTGCATAGGAATGTGTGTATATTGGGGTGGTTGTTGCTGCTATGGTGGCAAGTGATAAGATGGGCGAGATGGAATGTGTTGCTATTGTGGGACTACAAGAGAGGAACCATGGGGTGGTTGTGGTGGCTGTGATGCATTTTGCATCACTTGATGTGTAGGAATGGTAGTGTGTTGTTGAGGAATCAAAACATTTTGTTGTGGAATGGTGATGTTTTGTTGTGGAGGTTATTGATGAGGTGGCTGAGATGAGATAGCAGTAATGAAATGTTGTGACAGCACTTGTGAAAGGACACTGGTGTGCTGTGGTGGTGCTTGCAATGCGGTGGATTATTGAGGATTGATGGGAGGTTGTTCAAATGCAAGGATGTTACCTTGAGGTGGCGGTGGTAGATTGCCAATGAGTGCAGGCCCTAGATGTGGCATTAATGCAAGGATTGGAGTGCCCCCAGTGTTGATAGGTGGTTGAACAGGATGCTGAGGTGGGAGTGGTGAAGAAGAAAAAATGTTCTATGGCATGCCATAGGAATAGGGGTCATTAGGATAAGGTGGTGCTATAGAGGTTGCAGATGGGAGGCAAGGATAACTAGCAACTTGATGTATCACGATATTTCTAAACTCAGGATGATACCGATTCTCTATAGGTGCACCTTCAGGGACATACGAATTTCCCAAAACGTTTTGTGAAGTCTATGGGTCTTGAGGTGCAGGAAGAGACTGGGTGTTGGTATATTGTGACACATTAAAGTCAGGTGGGGGTTGACTCCTTTCATGATTAAAGTAGCAAGAATATTATCCCCATGCTCATTGAGGAGGTGATCTGTCATCTGAACATTAGTTGGATTGCTTAGGTATTCGTCAACGGTGACCTCAGGTTGATTGACCATGTTCTCGACTCTAGGAGGTGAGGTGTTTTGAACGTCAGTATTGGATTGTGATGAAGCACCGTTATTCGGAGCTTGTGGGATGTTTGCACTATTGTTGGGATTTTGAGGGATATTCGGTTGAGAACCTTGGGCTTGTTGTTCTTCCATTTACTTCTTGGCTTGTGGTCGAGTTTGAATGGGCATGAAATCATAGAACTACTATGTGAGCTAAGATGTAGTTAAAATCTAAGATGCAATGCAAGGATTATCTAAATGATGATTGAATAATTGATTGGATTGGATAAAGGATTGATTGATTGGATGATTGGATAAGGATGAGATTGGATTAGATCGGATAATATTGATCGATGAAACGATTGGTAAGATCAGATGATTATATGAAATAAGTTGATGAAAGGGATTCTAAACTAGGTTCAGAGATCAACCTAGGTGACTTAAGGTGTAGCTTGATTGGATTAAGGATAGATAGATGATTGTGGCACCAAATCCAACTTTAGATGGAAGTGGATTGATTGGGCCGGATGATGGTGATTGACTTAGGACATATGAAAATCCTAAGCAGATGTTGTAAGATGATGATTGATTTCAGACATCTAGGTCAATTTGGATAATAACTTCAAACAAAGTTCAGAGAATTTGGATTGAGAAAATGATGAGGGATATGTAACCTAGAGATTCTTTAAGGTGTATCTATATGACTCAAATGATGATTGCATGTAGATGGATTGAAATGTAAATGGACTGAAGTGAAGATTATTAGTGAACGGAATGTGCAGATGGCTTGAAAAATAACAAGCTTTCGGTAGCCCAATAGATTAACTTTCTAGACAAAGATCAGACTCAAATAATAGGTGCATAATCGACCAACTGAGGTGCAAGGTTGCCTAACCTGAGGTCAATATTTCCTGTCCTAGGGTAAGGTTTCCTATCTGATGGGAAAGGTTGCCCATCTACAGGGCAAGGTCACATATCTGGAGGGCAAGGTCGCCTATCTAGAGGGAAAGGTTTTCTATCCCTGGGAAAGGTCACCTATCTTAGGGTCAAGGTCTCCCAACTAGTTTTTAGAATTGAAATAGGCAAATGAACCTTCACAATAGGCCAATGGGGTATGGGAATAGGCAAACAAACACTCGAAATGGGGAAACGGATACACAAAATGGGGAACAGATGCACAAAACAGGTAAATGAATGCTTAGAATGGGAAAAGGATTGGTGAAATGACCAAATGAGAGGCGGGACTGACTGTTCAGAGTGCAAAATCACCCAACTATGAGGTAGGGTCACACAATTTAAGGTCAAGGTCAACCCTCTTGATGAAACAGGCAAATTTTCTAGTCTATTTGACTAACAGTGACTTAGCACTAACTCATTTAACTACAAAATCCGATGAAAAT
Organism: Sequoia sempervirens; assembly: GCA_007258455.2. Classification (NCBI taxonomy): domain Eukaryota; kingdom Viridiplantae; phylum Streptophyta; class Pinopsida; order Cupressales; family Cupressaceae; genus Sequoia; species Sequoia sempervirens. The sequence goes on along the minus strand of VDFB02377657.1, from coordinate 147,207 downwards.
GTTTGACGAAATATGTATAATTTAATGTATCATTGGGTGCTTGTAAAATTTATGTGTAATTTTCAATTTTTTGAAAGTTTATCCCCGACGTTCATCTAAATTTTGACAAACCTAGGTTTCGTCGAAATGTCAACTATCAGTTTAGTCAAAATTTTGACAAACATGAAAAATAGAAAAAAATAAAATTGTGGCTGACAAAAAGAAAATTGAGTTCGCGCATGATTTATTGCGACAATGTTTTTCTCTACTTGAGACAGTTTGTGGAGAACTAAGGATGATTTTCTTGGGAAAAATTAGAAAAAATTCAAGAAGATATCACCAGGTTGAGGGTAGTCATTGTCTTTTTGCATAATTCAGTTGTGAAGTCAGATTTGTAGTTCTAGGTTTGAAAATCATACTTTAAAGCAACATCTCATTAGATTTCATTTTTAGAGGTTTAGGGTTTTGAGAATTTCATGTCCAAATTTTGTTGTGTGGAATCACCATAAGATCACAACCAAGGAACAAATTCTTGTGACTGTAATTATGTGATCCATAACTCTATTGGTCATGTGGCACAGTTGTGCTATAACAAATACATGATGCATTCATGTGTGACCCAAGTTTAATGTGGCTATGTTGTGATAGAAATGGAGGCACTCATATAATGTAGTTAATTTAGGTTGTATAATGTAGGTGTCAATCATCATTGGGTGCATTCAGGTTGTCTCAAGTTTAACAAGTTAGGATGTAATTATAGCATGATCGAAGATTGATTACCTCTTGCTACAATAAAGAGCCTATAACTCTGGTTGATATGTAGATTGGTTGTGTTATATCAATTATGTAGTGTGCATTCAAGCACAACCCATGTTTAATGGGCTATTCTAGAGAGTGATCAATATTTTCTAAACCTTATGAATGTTACTTAAAAGTGTATAGTTTAAACTACAAACCAAGTTTGTTACATACTTGAATGCAATCTTGGGTTACCACAAACTATAATAATGTGATCTGCTAATAACCAATATGGAAAGTATTAAAACAAGACTCATGATATATAGGATACACTTCCCTGATCAGGTTTACATACCTTAATGATCAAACACAAGCTTCCCACACACTCTAGGATACAATCCAAGATCATACCACAACTTTGTCAAGACAACTAATTTTCTGACCTAAGATATAAGGTTGTTTTTTAATACCAACAGAAGCATTGGTAAGAGCATGATTAGGGTACAAACCCTAGGCCTCCGTAGAAACATAAACAATAACTATAGCAGATTAATGAGGTTGCAATACTAGAAAGATTGAGACATTGTAGGTAATAACAAAATCATGCAATCTAAAGATTGTAGCCAATAACAAGCACACTATGTAGCTTAGTGACATTTGTAAATAAAATCTATGGTAAGAAGAATGACAATCACTTGAGATGTGATAGTCAAAAAGAGGCTGAGCGGTGACAAGATAATAAAGCTCAAACCTTGCATAGTAAAGTGGAGATTTTAACAGTGAGTTTCCTTACCCCCTTGTTGACCTTAAGGGTTTTTCAAATGCTTTTGGTAGTGTTAGACAAGGAAAATGCAATAAGGGAATGACTATCCAAATGAAGTAATAGTGGTAATCTTAGGTTCAATGTTTCTTCTTAGCCATTAATGTATAATGGAGGTAGTGGATTGCATGTTTGAGCAGTGTTTTGAGACTCATCAAAGATGGGAGAATAGTGAATAATACCTTGTGGACTGTGAAGTAGTCTCAATAAGGTTGAAGGATCTTAAGAACTACAATACCATGAAACAATGTGTCCCCTATAGTAAGTAGGTAGTTTATAGGGAATAGTTTGATTTTATAGAAGGATGCTCATGAAAGAAATCTTCAAGTGATAGTGAGTGGGTTGTTTGAGATTGCAGCTGAGGGTACAATACCCAGTCTTAAAGGAAGTTAGCAAAGCAGTAAATGTGCAAGAAAATCAAATCATACACAACAAACAATTCACAATGTTATGTTGCATAATGCCTTGAGTTTGAAGACAAAAATCTCATTGTATCTTCATGATGAAAGTGGTGACCTTAATGGTCAATCAATAGCAACCATGATTTTAAAACATGTTATTGTGCTTATGGAGGCAACATTTTAAGCAAGGCAGTGAATGGTGGTTTGGAACAATGGCAGGTATGAAGGACTTGCTTTATATGCATACTATGCAGTCTAGCTTAAGACACCGTTCTTAGAAGAGATTGAAGGTAGATTATGGAACTCAAGGGTTACCATGAAAATAATTAAAGCAAAGACTGAGATCTATTTAAAAGCCATGGTTATGAAGATATTAAAGATGTTACATGTAAAACCCTAGTAGCTGGAGTAATGAATACAGTGCCAAAGAGGATAGTGTGCTGGGGCAGATTTAGGAGATCTCCACATTATCTAATTACAGGGAAATACATCATTTATTTATTTTTCTAATTAAAATAAATCATTCTAAACCCTATATAGGATACATTGATACTTCAAAAGCCTCTAAAAGAATTTGAGATTATGTAAATATATGTTAAGTAAATACCTAGATTACAAATAGTAGTGGGAACAATGTAAGATTTGTTGAGCAAAGCAGAAATGAGATAAGTACCAATGAATCCTATGCCTCCTTTCACGCACATCTCCTCACCATTCTCTGTCATTCTTTACAGAAACACTTCTCCATTTTGGCGGTCTATGCTTGAAAATAATATTTTGACGAAGGTTTTAGATTATGTTTATTAAAATGAAAACTCCATTCTGGTGGGCTATGCTTGAAAATAAGATTTTGACAAAAAATTTAGGGTATGTTTATTAAATTTTTAGAGTATTTTGGTGGGCTATATTCTTGATTCCTTAAATGATTTATTCAAATGGATTGTGACTAAATAAATGACTAACTATTTAGTCATTTTTGTTTGTGTAACTAAATAATTTTTAATCAACGACCAAACTAGTAATTTATTTACTCATTTATAGCTGAGTTGCAAAAAATGAGCAAAATTTAGTTTTTTTTAGTTGTTGTGACTAAAATTTTTAGTCACCTAGTCATTTATTTTCCAAATTCTACTAGTGTGTGCTTCCTTGTGCGATTGGGGTTGTCTCAATGTTGAGGGACCTAGGGATAAGCTCGTCATAAGAAGTGACACATTGCATTTTTAACTAAAAGGATAAATCTGTATTGACATTAGAAATGATGATTATGACTTGTTGCTACTTAGGAATGGGTCACTTGCTCTTACTAGCTCGCTACCTCCATCGTTGTAGGAATTTTGCGATCAAGTTCAATATTATGATTTTAGGAGTCTTAACAGTTGGAAATCATAGTAAAATCATAATTTAATAAATTTTTGAATTAGCATTTTCAAGTGTTGTTTGGGGTCATTAACTTTAGACTATCTTCTCTTTTGCAGGGGTGGTTGCATGCCAAATTTTTTTGGTGGAAAATATCAGAACTATTAGATTTTGTTACCTGTCTATGAATAAAAATTATTGGAGTGTGAGTTTGATATTTTTTGAAGATCTAAATAGTCAAGCTTGGTAAAGAAAAATCATGTCAGATAATATTAGTCTAGAACAAAATGAAAAGACACTTGATAGATTGTGGGCTAGATTGAAAAGAAAGGGTGATGGGAAATGTTATTGTCCTTGCAATAATTGCAAGGGCTTAAAGATGAGATGAATTTTAATCACAACAGCTGAGAAACATTGGAGGAAGCATGGTCACATTGAAGGGGGGCATGATTATCGTCCATTGGTAAGTTGTTCATTATATGGGTTTATATTGATTGAATTTGTAAATGTTTATATCATTTTAACATTATATATATAATCACTTGATTATGATCATGGTTTATTTGTGTCTATCATTATTATAAAGGTGGGGTGCCCTAGGGCAGATGTTATGGATTATCACGGCCTGAAGAATGTGGTTTTGCAAGCGGACAAACATGGAGATGTGAATATTGAAGATAAAGTTAATGATCCTATGGAAGAAGATGATCATGCACGAGAAAATACAGTTGAAGATGATGGTACGAATACATTGATCCATGACACATTTAGTGGTAGAGCTGATCATGATGATCTTTGATGATGTTCATGATTTACCTATACTTGAGAAGGCATACGAGCCC